>VYZW01026777.1:4300-21346 GCA_013401315.1 Balaeniceps rex
AAAGATTAATCAAGTAAAGCTTCAAATATGTTTGCTGGAAGACAAGCAGTCTTGTGTTGGTCCAGCAGGGGGATTTCTGGAAATTATAATTAGAAAGAAAACTTTCAGATGATGGAAGGATAATAAGGTTACTTTGATCAAGTGCAAAAACAAGGTGGTAAAAAGAAGCCTAGCCAACAGGAAGCCAGTGCATTATAGGAGACAATGAAGAAGAGAAAAAAGGAATACATACTAGCAGATGCAAACTAAACTCCAGATGGAACAAAGGAAGCAGCAGGTCAGCTTTGGTTATGAGAATATTCAGCTTTGATCCTATAGGGCTACAACTCCGTTCCTCTCAGCTCCTTTGTTGTCACTTATGCCAAAGTTAAACTGATCTATAGTTTTCTCTGATGAGAGAGTCTACCTGTCAGCTGCCATTAACCCCCAGCTCAGTAAGGGTGGGTATGCACTGTTGCACCTTATTGGAGGAAACTAAAAAGAAGCACCGAGGTTTTTTTCTCAGCTTTTCTCTATTTTCTGAATAGCATCCGGTGTATGGCACAAGCATTTCACAAAGCCTCCTGTTCCCAGAAAGCACTTTGAAAGGCAAGTAAAACAAAACAATTCAGAGCTAGAGAGAATGGTGTATCTCCTTGTCATCCGATCTCCATAGCTCTGCATCTTTCCTGTACAATGTTTCTCCAGCTGTAGTGGGCACAAGGTTACAGATCAGGTTGTTATTACTTTCAGGATCTAGTTAACAAGGTCTGATGAAAGCCGGTTCATAATATTTGCTTAATAATGTTATCAGGATGAAGTTTATTACAAAGAGGAGAGTGAGCAGGCTGATAAAGCAGCTTTTAAATTAAGACTTATAGGTAGCTTGGCAGAAGAGATATGGTAATGCCACCTAAATCTTGCACTGAACTTTTCATCCAGAGATCTTAAAGCACGTGGAAAAGACACATCAAGGTCACATGGGGAGAGTTTAGAATTAGCAAAGACTGAAAAGCAACTGAGCTGTATCACTGATGTGATGAGACTGCAGTGTTGAGACGACAGATTAGCTTTGCTACAATGATATATCTGATAACAATGGGAGTTACTAGGAATGAACAGTGCACTGTGCTATACTCTGAACACATCTTCACTATGCACTTATGGAAGCCAAGGCATAGGCAAATGCTTTTCCTTCAGCAATAAATCTACCTCTCCCAACCCTTGGTCCTGTGACCTGATAGTAGGACTAGCAGCATTCTCTTTTTCAGGTATATTCAAGGCTATTATATGGTGGTTACAGAGACTTTCTAATAAAACATAGTTGATACTCAACTTGGATACTAAGAGAAATTTTCAGCTGGTGTAAGCGGATGTAGTTGTTTCAACCTTCAGTTCTAAAAAGCAGGTCCAACATGGAGCCACCAAAGAACTATTTGGTTTATGTACTCTACCTGATCTATGCTATATGATAACATCATCCAAAGGAGAAAAAGTTGTTGTAACCCAAAAAATTGTATTCAAAATAATTTGGTTAAAATGGATCATCTTTTCTAGGAGATGGTTTCAACGTTGCGTAGAAATATTTGTAAAAGAGCTAAGTACATTCTGGACTAGATACCTGTGTATCCAATTTCCTTGTAGTGTGGAAACTATGGCTTTGTAACATGCTCCAGTACTGTGCCATGCTAACTTTGCTATTTGAATTTTAAGCATTTGGCCCTGTGAGATGCAATTTCATTTTAACAGTACCAGCAGAGATTACAAGATGAGCTAAACAAACTGTGTCCTGCCAAAGAATCCAGGCAAGTTGCTTCATTTTATAGGAATTTACTTCATTTTATAGAAATTGTGTTAAAAGATTTCTATTTTTATCTTTTTAATCAACACCCAGCATCTTTCCATGCTGGCAGTGTTCTGTTGCCCTCTGACTGTTTTTATGTATAGGGTCAATCCTGTCGTCATGGAAATCAGTTCTAAATCACCATAATGGGAACATGATTGACTCTGATATTCATTGCAAATCGTAAAATGTCTGCCATGATATGGTTTTCCCTGTGATATTAGAGAAGCCAGTCCTGCAACACTTCACAGGGATGGAAAGTTTACTAGCAGAGCACAACCTGGAAGGTCTTCAGTATTCACACCACAGCTTTACTGTGATGATACTGAAGTAGAGAAATGCAGCTTTGGTGAAATGATAATTAGTCTATTGGCCTTTCCGCAGGAACTTCTAAAAGGGTAAATATTGATGATTTGGTTTTGCTGTTTTAAATGATAGTAGCACTTGGAGATTATTCCACTGCCATTGAAGTCAATGGTGAAACTTGGACAGAGTCTGCCTGCTTGCTTCACATCAGCTATCAAACAGCTGTCGGATGATAATAGCTGTCAGATAACAACAACCTGAGCTGAATTTGAACCAGCAAAATTTTACACAATTAGTTTTTAATGCCACAAGTTGTCTTTTGCCATGTCATATTGTGGGTTTTAGTGTATAACTTCAGCAAATTGTCCTTTCTGCCTCCATTTTCCTGGGTAAAAAATTTACATGCATATCGCTGCCACCCTAACAGTAGCAAGGTGACTAATGACTATTAATGGATTCCCTGCAGCTGAGAATAGATATGTCTGTTGGCTGAACCCTCAGTATTTTATAGTAAAGCACCAGAAACGAAACCAAACCGTTGTATAAACAATTACTGAATGGGAGATTTGTCACCTAAAATGAAATGTTTGGCTTCAGTTGTACTCTCTGTTTCTTCTACCAAGATGTTAACAGGAATGGGAAAACTATTAGAACAGTTGGTTTCTTCTGAAGGTGAGTTTCTCTACTAAAGCATTCTTTATCTGTAACTGGATAATATATTTTCTGTATAATGATAAGCAAGAGAAATCAGTATCACTTATCAAATTGTCCATAGAAATAAATAATCACTGACATCAGGACCCTAAAATATGGTTCTAATATTGAATAGGTATGTGGCCTAATCGAGCTAAAGATACTGAAATTACATGAACCAAAATGAGAAGTAGAGCAGGCCTTGTGTCAGCTTCATGAAATATTTAATGTCTAACTTTTGGTAATGTTTTCCATAGTGACTGTCCTCTACAATGAACATAATAAGGAGCTTTTGAGAAAACATGAGTAGCTAGTATTTATTGCTTTGATCATAGCAAACTGGCCGTACTGAGTTCAGTGTCCTCAAGAGCTTAGGAATCAAATGCTTCATATTGTACATTTTCAGGGCAATTTATCCATCAGATAAGAAAACACCTAAAACAAAATGGAGATTTGGAGTAACAAGTTGAATGGCAATATAATCACAATCACGCTGTCTTCCCAGCAAGGTTCTCAATGGGAAAAACATTTGTAAAAGGGGTGCCATAAGCAAAATTCTCATTAATGAGGTTAATTCAGTTCATGTGCTGAAATTTAAGTTATGTGGAATATTCAGATTAATTTGAACAAACTTATTAATACAGAAAGCAAAATGCAATAGAAATGAAAGTGAGTAAATAATAGTTTCATTTTGATGGAATAAACATCACAAATATTGGAGAATCAAACTGGTAATCCTTGCCTTTCACGGTTTTTTTGAGTAATATGTTGAAGGACTGCATTGTCTCCATAAAAGTCTGCTATACTTTTTAAAGTAAAGCATGCAATTTGCCAAGTCATTTTTGTTGTCTTTTTTTTTTAATTTGCATACATTCAGTAATCTCCTGACATGTCTCAGCTAAAATTATAGCCATATTGTTGTCAAATTGAAAGAAATTAGACATGTTAGAAATAAGAAATGTTGCCCGCCCCCGTTCTCTTTTCTTCCTAATGGGATTCAGCTGAAGCTTTCAGTGTAGATGAAAATGGTGTGAGGCAGACAGCAGATATGACTGAGTAGAACTTATTCTGCTTCTACCTTCTGCAAAAGGACAATGGGCCTGATTTTAGGCTGAGAATTTGGGGAAGGCTCTGCCATTTGGCATTTTGCAGTTTGTCCTGTGGGGCACTGGGGAATTAAATGTACCTCCCCTCTAGGCTAGACGGATTTTAGAGGATGACTGACATCTGGTGTTGAGGGAACGGGCACTTGTTTTTCCACGGTGATAGTAAGCTGTTCCAGCTGGAAAGGGTGTTGGGTCGGATGGCAAGGAGCAGCAGAGATGAATTCCAAGGCAAGCTGATCATTTTACAGCTGAGTGAGCAGTGTGTACTGTGCTGGACAGTTTGGGGTCTTTTCTAAGAACACTAGGAAGAATTTAAATGCTGTGGATGACAAATGCCTTAAAATATCTACAGGGTGGACTTGACAGAATATTAAGTGATTAATAATCATTGATCCCATATATCACAGCCTAAGGCTTTAGAATAAGCCTGCACTTTCTAGAGGATAACATTGTGAAGTATGTTTGCTATCCTTGCCATTAATCTACTTCAAGAAAAAGAACTCAGGAGCTGTTATTTTCTTTCACCACCAGGCAGCACACATCACAGCATCAATGTGAAGTGTCAGATGTCCGTCATGTAATAATCATATTGAATCTCACGTCAGATAGCAGGTTTGCTTTGGAAGGTTACAGACATAGGACAGCAGGTGGTGTAGACAAAAATATGTCCTAACTGCCCTTATAGCAAGAGATACATACTAAACCACCCTGTTAACAGGCTTGCAAGCAGACTATTGTCTTCTGTTTCCTTACTTCTGTGCATTTGTTCAAGTCAGCCTTTGTCTTAAAATATACACATTGTTACCATCTTAAATATATTCACTGTTTCCCCTGGAAGATAAGCACAAAATCTCTGGAGACTTCTCAGGTCTAAAGCATCACTGTAGAAATGCATTTCTTTAACACCATAATGCAAGTCAGACTCACCTCTGAACTATCAACTCAAGCTTCAGGAATAATCTGAAACTTCAGAAAGGTGCTTTCGTTATCATCCTCATAATACCCAGTTACAAAAAGTAAGTGATACTACAGAAATCAAATAGTCCACTTCATTGTATATGCACATTGAAAATGTATGCAGAATTGTATGCAGACCTTTTAAAATGTGCCATGTAGTAAGCAAATAGCTTAAATAGCAGACAGGGAAAAACACAGTAGCAATTCAGAAACAATGAGCAAAACTAATTGTTACAAGCAAGACTGATGAATTGCAGAATAGGGAAGAATCTAGCTGGAGATACATGTTTTTTAAGTGAAGATGAAAGTGTAATTTAACCATAATTATGACACCAAAATTGGAAGGGGAGCAATACAAGAGAAGAGACTGAAATGCTTTAAGTGTCCAAGAAACATTTGAAAAGTAGGTTACTTTCAACACATTGTAGAATCGATATTTGGAAGTGAAGAAGAGAATTCATCTAAGAGTTGAGCATCTGTTTTAAGACAGTCTCCTGGACTTTCTCCTTAAGGCAGTGGAGACAAGGATAGGAGCCTTCAGAAGATTGACTAGCCCTTCCTAAGATAGGTGTACAGATAGGTGAAAGAAATAATTCTCTGACGGTGTCCATCTCTATTCATTGATGTTAGAAGAAGATTAGATAAGCAGTCAGACTAAACACTATCCTTTCTCTGGAATTTGGCTCAAGTCAGAGAATGTAAACAGTCAATAATGAAACAAAAACACCTAAAAGAAAATCCATATTTCGGCCATGCCAGGTCTTCCAGTCCAACTTTTGACTGAACATTTTAATGATATGTTAACAAATAGGCTTTCATGTGCTGTTTGAGTCTTCTTCCTCTAATTTTTATTTTCTAATTGTTGTAATTATAGTTAATATGCACACTAATGCAATTCTAAAAGTGCTTGCGATGTGCATTTATTTCGTAGTATTTCTAAGATTTTATACCTCTCTGAAGCACATGGTTGTGGAACTAGCATCGACTTGCATTACTATGGACAATCGAATTTCAACCAAGCTCAATGTCAAATTCTTTTTGTGTCTGAGAAATGACTACTGTTCTTGATGCGTCTAACACCTGCTACCTCTAGCCTGAGGGTAAAGGGATAAGTGAATGGACTTGATTTCATTTCTTAGCCTACAGTATATCAAAGCAAAAATTAATGCAGAAGTTGAGGAGGATGTCTGCTGTGACTTTCATTTTCTAATTTACACTTAGTGAGCCAGCATTTCCATAATGAGTGATTTAGGAGAGCATAGAGAAAGGATAAATGGGAATAATATGATGAACTGTAGTTTTACATTGTCCATGTAAAGAGTCAGATCTCTGACAAAGTTCAATCTTGCAAACACAGAATTCTGAACATGTGGAATTGTCTCCACTGTCCAGTAAATATTTTGGCCTGTTACATGAAGTAGCTCAGCTTGAATTTGTTCTAGGGACATGAACAGCTCTTGGTGCCTGCATAATCAGTTGCTCTTTATTTTCATAGGATCATATGATGATTCAGTTTGGAAGGGATCTCAGGAGGTCTCCAGTGCAATCTCCTGCTCAAAGCAAAGTAAGCTATGAGATCAGGCCAGGTGGCACAGGGCTTTATCTACTCACGTCTTTAAAACCTCCAAAATGGAGGCTGCACAACCCTTCCAGACAACCTGTTTCACTGCTTAGCTGCCCTTGTGATAAAAAGGTTTTCCTTATATTTCAGACTGAATCTCTTTTGTTGAAGCCTGTGCTGGTTGCTTCTTTGTATTCCACCATGCACCTCAGGTCTTCTTGATAACCTCCTAGTAGGCACCGGGGGACTGCTGTTAGGCCCTGGCTGAAGCTGTCTCTTTTCGAGGATGCATGATGCACAAGCCCAGTACCCACAGCCTCATTCACAGGGCAAGTGCTCCAACCCTGGCCATCTTGGTGGCCTTCACTCAACTCCGTCCAGTTTTACAAGATCTTCCTTGTATTAAGGTCCCCAAACTATATGCAGCATCTAGATGTGGTCTAACAAGTACTGAGCAGAGCAGTACAACCCTTTCCTACAGGCTGTGCTTCTACTTATACAGCCCAGGATTCTGTTGGTCATCTTCGCTGCCAGGGCACACAGCTGTCCTATGTCCACCTTGTGTCCACCAGCATTCCCAGGTCTTGTTAACACAGCTGTGTCAGGGCTCTGAGTACATCAAGAGTTAATTGCCCTGCCCAGCCTCCTCTAGGACCCCCACCCACTCTCCCTGCCCAGGACCCCATTTCAGCCTAGTCTGGGGCTGTCAGTCCCTGCAGTCAGACCACGACAGTGCTGATCTCCAGCCCTGTCACTGCCCCCATCTCCTTTTGCTCCTGGCTGGAGCCCCTGGCTGTGCCATGGTCCTGGTTCATCACTTGCTGTGTTGGGGGCTGTCGATAGACCTTTTTACCAGCCCCATGGGACTGTGCCCCATGGGTGAGGGCATGGCCAGCACTGGGTCACCCTCGGCTCCAGCTCCCTGGCCCTGGTGTTGCTGCCGGCCCATGCTGCTCCCTGACAAGATGCATCGCCACCAGGCAGCCCTAGCCTGTATTGCTGCCAAGGGTTTCTTCCTTACCAGATGCAGGACTTCACATTTGTCCTCGCTGAATTTTGCAATGCTCCTGTTGGCCCACTCCTCCAGCCTGGCTAGGTCTCTCTGAATGGCAGCCTTGCCATTTTCCTTCATAATGTGTATATGTAAAATACACACATGTATATATAAATGCATCACTGCCCCACATTTTAGAGTATCAAAGTGGTTTAAGTATATGTCACCCTTCACGACTATATATGCTTCTACAAGAACTACAGTGTTAATGAAATTCTGTACAATAACTGTGTTGTGTACTATGTTTGACGTGCAAAATAGCTCTCCTAATTCTCAAGTGAATAATCACCTCCCTCCCTAATTCTTAGTTCTCCAGATGAAAACTAAAAATTACTACACTGTTTCATTGGCTCATGCTTTTTAAAAGCAGAATAAATAATGAAGCAGTTGCAATGTTTACTTACATTTGTAAATCTCTTGTAGGTATAACAAATTATTGAGGCTAAATTTAATTTTAGGCTTCAGTTAAGGACGTGGTGCATTTGTACTTCAGTACAATGAGTTTGCTGCACCATTTTTACAGCATGCTCTTTTACTTGGAAAATGGTATGTGACTCCTATGGCAAGAGATGATCCCCGATGATACCATATAAATCTTATTTTAGTGTTTCTGGATGCAGCTGGAGCATTTTTTTTAGAAAGATCATGTTCTGGGCAGAGAGTTATTTAACTTTATATGTTCTTTCTAGCTATCCAGAAAGATCAGATCAAAGACATACAGTGTTGACTTCACTGTCCTAAAGATTTGCTTATTTCTTCCTTGCAGTATGAAGATTTTTTATATTCTTTGTAAATATCTGAAATGTCAACATTGTATTAGCTTTTTTGCTGAACTGCAAAGGAAACTTTTCTAAATGCTCATAAGAACCGGTGAATTTCTCACAAAAGAAATACGGTTAAACTATGCCTCGATGATGCAAAAAAATTCAGGATTAATTCCTTATTCCAAATAAAAAACAAAAAGGGCAGAAAACAGTCCAAGAGGCTTATGTCTTTTTACATAGGGTACCTAAGCTATTAATTAGGGAACCTCAGTTAGGTTCCTGAAATTAGTCATGGTGAATTGGATGTTTCTTATCCACAGAATATTTAATTACATGATATCAAACAGTTGCAGAAGATGGGATAAAAGACCTTGACTCCAAAAAAAGCACTTTCTTGCTATAGACCTAAGTGCAGATCCTTATTTTGCATCGAGTGGATGTGAACTCTGTGTTCCAGACGAGTTTGCTACACGGTTTCTGTTTGTCTGTCTCTCCAGAAACTGGGTTCTGGACATGAGGTATTTTAATGATTAAAGAAATCAATATATTACCACAAAAAGTTTCAGTTTGGGTGAAAATTCATTGTCCAGTTAGCAAATATTTTTTTTTTCTGAGTATAAGCTACTAAACAGCTACTGTTGTGAGAGACAGCATGGAAGCACACATGAAAAGGATAGCGCTCTGCCCAAAAGAGAACAGAGATGGTGCTAAAAAGGCAGTATTATCCCCTTTTTACGGATAGGCAGCTGAGGGATAGAAAGTGCAAGCAAGTTGGCTAGGCATAATACAAACAGCCAGCAGTATAACCTGGCGTTCAGACCAGTTATTCTATATCCCATTCTTCTGCAGCAACTCCAAGGCTGTTCCTCATATTAGTTGTTTAATTCTCTTGCAACTGGCTTACTCTGAGCTTGTCATCTAGGTAAAGATTAAAGAAATGTATGCCAGCCACATGAAAACCAGCATACTCTGTCCAGCCAGCCAATTAAGTGTAGGTGTATCTGTGTGGACATAAAATGATACAAGATGTAAAAGTACTCAGAGGAGCTATACCAGCTTTAAATCCACTCCTCAGTTTTATTTTTACAAATTCCTCTCTTCCTAAAGTTGGGTTACAGGCATGATTTCACATTGGCATCTGAGCCACTCTGGTGTAAATATCTTTAGAAATAAAGGGAAAGGAAAAAAGAAAGTAAAGAGACACAACAAAACCTGACAAAGTACTTTGAAGAGAATATCACCAAAGTCCTGTACAAGAAACGTAGCATTTTGAATGGTTTCTCATTCCTCTTCAGAGGGTCTGTGAAAATTATCTAAGGTTTATGCATGCTGCTTCTCTATCTTCGGTAACAGTTTGAGAGACTTTATGATGTGACAATTTAAAAGAAACTATCTGTCTTCTTACAAGCATTTTCCCCATTTCCCAACTGTCTTGTTATTTCTAGGGAACACTCAGCAGTACACGCAACTGCATATAAATTCCTGTTCTTGTACTGGATAAGCCTTGTTATACTGAAAACAACATTCAAGTTTGGGGGATACAATGAAGCCAAATGTTTTTTTCATTATTCTTGCTCACAAGCAGCTCTTATAAAATTCAGTGATTCTGTAGTGGTCCAAAGCACTTCGGTAATCGTAAGCCTAATGTGGCAGCATTGCATAGGGTAGGTCAGGCATATTCCAGTAAAGGAGGTTTTCATGTTTAATGGATATACAGTGACGTCAACAAGCTTCCAACTGGCTTCTCTTAGAAACCTGATTGGTCTCTTTCCAGTTTACTTTTGCCTGCAGATGTCCAGGACTTTCTGTGGGGACTGCCCTGGGTTAAAGACTTTGTGGTGTCCCAGCTTTGTAACACCAGGCATCCTTGGCATTGAGACAGTTCAAGTCTTGCTGAACCTGAAGCTTCTCATTGTCCCATAGTGGCACAGGCTGTATGTGAGGCTGTATCATATGGATTAATGCGACTTAACTTTAAGCACTTACATGAGGTACCTAAATTAGAAACTGTCAGCGAGGGAGATAGTGGCCTACAGACCACAGCTGAAATCATAGCTGGATCAGATCTCCGGAGTTCAACTTAATTTAAAAAAGTGTATAAACCAAATATATATATATAAACATCTACACTAAGATTTCTTATGTCTCTGCTCAAAATTTTGTATTTTACTTTCTGAAAAAAATACCTTTTTCCCCCAGAATTTCCAGTAAAACAACATTTCTAAATGTTAATCCCTTTCTTTCCCGTTCTGAGACTTAAGCAGATACCTTTTGAGGTTCTAGATTACAGCATTCAGTCTCATTTTTCAAAAAAAAAGTGGGACAGAGCTATGCCATCCCATATGGACACAGAAGGGACAAGACAGTGCTTGCCAAAACTTAAAGACAACACTATCCTAAAATCCAAGTGTGTAAGAGGATAGTGAGAACAGCTTCCACTGCTATTTCCATCTTGTTCCCTCTTACTGGCTGCTTTTTGGGGTGGATCAGAAGGCCTAAGGGATTTGTGGAAGGAGCCAGCCCTCTATTCCCCTAAGCAGCTGGAAGAAGAGCTTTAAAATGGCATATGTTTCTGATTGATTTTTCCCTGTTGTTGACGCCTTGGATGTTTGATTCAGATAACTCATCCAAACTACAAAAGCACAGAACTGCAAACCATGGATACTGATTTTGATCTGTGGTTTGCAGATGTCCAGAACTGAGGATTAATTTGGGCTTGTCTATAACATAGTTAGCTAGCCTGGGATGTCTAGATATTCGACTATAAATCTTGAGAGCACAAACTGTTTTCTACTATTTCCAGAATTTTGAGGTATGGCGAGACCACAAATACCACACAAATTGCCACATCTCGGAATTTTGATCCTTCTGCTCCTCGACACAATTGAAAGACATTAAAAACATCGGCACGATAATAAAACCTCAGTCTCTTAAACAGCATTTTCTAGTCTTTGGGAATTGTTCTATTCATCTGTTACGGAAAAAAAAGTGTTTGTTTTCAGCTGATGTTTAACACAAATATTGTAATAGCATGCTTCCTCCAAGTTTAACCAGTATGTGTAAGTTTTAATCAATGTCCTTTGAATTTCCATTCTTAGGGCCAGACTCCCTGGTCCAGTTTTGCTTCTTTGTGCCACTTCAAAAATGCAAAGCAGCTGCAAACATCGTTAAAATTGCAAGTCAGTTCAGGTTCTTTCGCACAGACAGCGTGGCTGAAATATCTGGAAGGTAACAGTGTACATGACCTGTCTGCTGTTCTGCATTGACCATACAGCCCCTGCTTAGGCCTTGGAGAGAGAAGTATGAACTTCAAGAAAATGATGATTCCAAAGAAAAAAGGCTTAAATCCTTTTTCTTGAGTGCTTGGCCAAAGCACGTCTAAGAGGCCAACCTATAATTTAAAAAACAAGGAAAACTCTGGAATGGGTCAGCAGGGCCCCTTTATAGTTCAAATATTATTCTGGTTTGGATTTTGGCAATCTTTGGGATTTCATATATCACTCAGTGCCAACTGATAGCCTGCAAGTTGAATCAGTATTTAGCCAACTTGTGGTCCTGTCCTTTTTTCCACTAGATCGTTGTGGGACTTATGGTTCTCATTTGAACTTGTTTTTATACTTTTGCCAGTTGTTGAATATTTCCCCATCCCCCTTTGTCAATGGGATTTAATATATTTTCTGCTTGTTTTTTTTTTTTAATGAGTATCTCTTTTGTTCAGCAAGTTTCCAACCTTGTAGGCAGATTTCCTTAGTCCTTTTAATGTTACTTTGAAGAAGGATCTTTTAAATTGACTACTGGTCTCCATCTTTTATATAAATATCTTACTACTGTTAGTCTTCATAGCTTTTCCTGATTTCTTAGACCATACCTATTACACAAGTGTTTGACGACAGATTCTTCACTTCTCCATGGGTTTCCTGTTTGTTTTACCCCATTGGTCTAAACTGTGTAAAGCAGAAAATCAGAGATAAATATTACTGAATATTATTCTTGCAACATAGATAAATCATGGCACATCTATATGATATCTTCATAGGTGTTGTGTTTTAACCCTGGTAGGCAGCTCAGGCCCACACAGCCACTCGCTCACTCTGCTCCGGTGGGATGGGGGAGAGAATCGGAAGGATAAAAGTGAGAAAAGTCATTGGTTCAGATAAAGGCAGTTTAATAAGTAAAGCAAACGCCGCGCATGCAAGCAAAGCAAAATAAGGAATTCATTCACTACTACCCATTGGCAGGCAGGTGTTCAGTCATCTCCAGGAAAGCAGGGCTCCATGTCCTGGTTTCAGCTGGGATAGAGTTAATTTTCTTCACAGTAGCTGATATAGTGCTGTGTTTTGGATTTAGTATGAGAGTGATGTTGNAGTATCTCAACCCACGGGTTTTACTTTTTTTTTCCGATCCTCTACCCTAACCCACCGGGGAGGGGGGAGGGGGAGCCGCTTAATGTAAGCACCGTGTGGTGCTTAATTGCTGACTGGGGCTAAACCAGGACACTCCATCACATGTAATGGTGACTTGGGAAGACAAACACCATGACTCCGAACATTCCCTGCTTCCTTCTTCTTCCGCCAGCTTTTACTGCTGAGCATGACATCATATGGTATGGAATATCCCTGTGGTCAGCTGGGGTCAGCTCCCAACTTCTTGTGCACCCCAAGCCTACTCGCTGGCGGGGTGGTGTGAGAAGGAGAAAAGGCCTTGACTCTGTGTAAGCACTGCTCAGCAGTAACTAAAACATCCCTGTGTTATCAATGCTGTTTTCAGCACAAATCCGAACCATAGCCCCATACAAGCTACTGTGAAGAAAATTAACTCTACCCCAGCCAAACCAGTACAATCTGTCACCTATTTTCATAAACAGTGATGTGATCCTGTCCTGAGAAGCATAAGGATTATGTGGGAAGTAAAGCATGTATAAATTGGTAAATTATGAAAAAATGTTAGATATCATTTTTCAAGTTTTACTCGTCATTTAGGAATGATAACAGTTTATTTGTAAGTGGCTTTTATATTTGAAGTGGGATTTCACAGGAAGCAGTCCAGAGATATTGTGACAAGATGATAATTATTATTATTATTTTAATAATACCATTCCACAAATTGTTTTGGTATTTCTCCTTAATTATTTTCTGAGGAAGAAACTGGCATGAGATGAAAACATTAGCTGCACCTTGATGACTTTTCCAGCCTCTGGATTTTCTACTAAGAAATTTTTCTTCACTGATATTAATTATTAAAAATAGGTGTCTTTGAGTTATTAGAAGTTGGGGAAGTGAGTTTAAAAAAAAAATTTGCATTTTAAAAAATCTTAACATTTTTTATGATTTATTGTTTTTCATTATTTTAATTGTTTAATGACCATTTCTCTAGAGCACATGCCAAGTCTAAACTCTCAAAAGGATCAAGAATTCTTAAAATATGGGTGAGGATAACTGGATCTTAAAAATGTTGGTTTGTTTTAGTTGTTCTTGTTCTAATATATATTATTTTTCATGAATTTGATTAGGATTAGATTGGTAATGACCACTAATTTTTATTTTGAGGCAGTGGCTTGGTTGCTCGCTGGTACCTAGTTTTTCCACAGAAGTGATCCAAAATCCTGTCTCTGATTAAAATATGTAATTGTATCATAGCTATTTTTTTATTCAGCATGTCACTGTTACTTCATGTCATGTTTTAAGAGGAAATTTATAAGTTTTCTACTTTAGAAGTTAGCATATTGGAAAAGTTATATTGATTTTGGATCTTTTGCTGGGTTTGGCTTAAGATTTTGGTGTGCTTTGTTGAGTTTGGAAAGTTGATTTGAACATATCTCTGAAAAAGCTCTTAGCATATTTGGGGATAAATTCTGGCCCTACTGAAGCTGGTGGCAAGTGTCCAACTGAACATTAGCAGTGTAGGATTTCATTCTTGCTATATACCAAGTTTTGACATCCATATTAAGAGGAAGTGAATCACATTCTAGAAGTGCCTATTTTCCCTATTGACTATAAAAGAAATCTACCGCAGGTGTAGCTGAAGTTAGGTGAGGCAAACTCATTCAAAGCAACTGAGATATCTATCTTTTCATTGCACTACAGACATATGAAATATATATAAAACAAAGCCCTCAGAAATGCTGTTTATACTTGTATTGTTATAGTAGCTATGAGCTTGGTTATGATCCACCATCTTTTATTTTCACAGAAGGTGAACAAACAAAATACAAGAAGAGGCTGTCTAATGGAAAGAGCTTAAGAAGGCTTAAGCACAACCTTTGGGTTAGCAGTTAATATATATATGTATCTAAAAAGGTGTTTAGGGAAATAACAATACACAATTGTCGGTACATAGAGAGTGCTCTCATGTCACCTTTGGTCATTCTGTTGTCACACATCTTTGTATATGAAATTTTTAAGGTCGGATTTGAAGGAGCATAATTAATTGATGAGGGAGTACTTATAATAGTATCAGTGAAAAAATTAAGCCTGAAAGAAAATGTGACATTTAGGAATCGAAGGGAAGGCTGATCTGTTAACACTGGGAAGTGGCAGGGTGAATTAGCAATAGTCAGCTTTGCATGCAAGACACCTTGTTTCTTGAGCTGTTTCATGGAACAGCAAATGGAAGGATGCAAAAAGAGAAGTAATAGAAACAAAGTGATGATCCGAGAGCAGCATCGTTCTGAATATAGCAAGGTGAGCTAAAATTGCATTTGTTAGTTCCAGAATAAAAGATGTCACATTTGAGAAACAAGTCTTACCTTCATGTGTGGGCTGTAAAGCCTGTATTTTAGGAGTATTATTTGGGTGTAGTCTTGATGCAAGGAGCTGGAGGAAAAAAGTGGGGCAGAGGACAAAGTCTGGACAAACTCATAGTGAGATTTTTACTTCAGCTAAAAAAGAGAAGTTCGGAGTAGAAGTGTAGATCTGTGAAACAACAGAATAGTGATGCTGCTAGAATTTCTGTTCCTCAGCGACCTGAAAAAGAGCAAGAGAAAGGAATGAGAGACGGTATCTTGGGGATACCTGAAGAAAGTTAGGGACAAAAAAGAATGCAGCAGATATAGTAAAAAGAAAACAAACAAAAAAAAAAAAAAGGAAGAAAAAAATCTAAGAAGAGAGAAAAGAGAAGAAATAGGACAGATTATTAAAAAAAAGAAGAATTCAAGAAAATAAAATTTGTGATGGTGTTGTATGTAGCTGACAGCTCTGGGAGAAAGAAAATGCAGTACTTGCTCTAAAGTTTTGCTAAAAATCATCACTTCTTAACTATGAGGAGTCTCAATGGACAGCACTGGATTAATTTGTGTCGATGAGGGATGAAAATACAATAAGCAAGAGGACATCTAATGGTGATTGGAACATCATGTGCAATAAGTTAGAGATGAAAGGAAATGAAGTGGTAGAAGGAGCTGGAAATAGGAATTTCCTCAAATATAGGCTCGACCAGAATATTTAGTCTTGTAACTGGGAAAGGCAAGACGAGTGTAAGTGGTAAATGATGGAAAGAAGACTATTGGACCTTTGAAATAGGTCAGAAATTGAGAGGGATTTTTTAAAAAAAGAGAGAAATACTTCTGTATCTGTAACAAGAGAGCAGAGACAAAAAACAAGCTGAAGAAAGAACAAAGGTTTTTTTAATCCTGTATATCTTGGAAAAAGGCTGAGAGGTCCTATGCAAAGAAAGAAGTTGAGGCAGAGGAAGAGATGGAGTCAGACAAGGAGAAATCATCTTTAGAAAACGTTATGTGTGCTCTAGCATCTGATTCATTTAATTACAGATGTTAATGTGTCTACACAGCAAAAGTGAAATATTTCATCTTACTATAGTGTAAGTAGAAACTTTTTTCCTGTGAAAGGAGAACAAACCTTATTTTGTTTGACACACACTTTAATAACATTAATCATGGTGAACTTTTTTAGTATTACTGTGAGCACAATATAATCCAGTAGGAATTCCACTGTAATTAAACTAATTTCATCCATATTTTTTAATTTCTATTGACATTTCTTTTTCTTTTCTTTCTAATCTGCTTACAGCATGCATTACACATCCATTACAAAGGTCAGTATACTCTAATGTATTAGATATAAATTTTTAAATGGGGAACCAGACAGTTTAGAAATGAAATTGTCTCTGTTGGCTGGTAATGACATTTCAAATTTGACTATCCTCAAACTCTTCTGCATGGTAGTGCAATGTTGCTGTAGCTCCACAGAGACTCAGTGCTGCTATCTAGACTATTCTAGTGACAAAAGAAAATTAGACTCATCCTTGTCTGGTCAAAAAAGCAAGAACATCCATATTTCTGTTTGATATCTACTAGGTTGTCTCAGAAGTGAATTGAATTGAAGTGTCTGCATACCACTTCTAACATAGCTTCTTTAAGAAGCTAAACTGTAGTCTTAATATGCTTTCTTGCCTTTCACCAATCTACACCAAGAAGGCTGTATTTCTGTGATCTTATATCTCACCTCCATGATTGCTAAACAGAAGCCACACTTTGCATAGCTACCTAAACTCCAACTTTGGTTTTGTGTCTCAGAAGTAAACAGAGAGAACATGGATATGGTTAGGTGAAAGAGCCTTTTAGGCTAGAAGAATCCTTGCTCGTATATAACTGGTACAACCTCAGAGATCTCCAGCATGTTATTACAGATTCGGTGGCATGGGAGTCAGCATTCTAGCTGCAGAGTTCTGGGTAAATGGTGACTTACAGTAAAGATTTAGAAAGGTCTCTGAACACAAAATGCAGCTATCCAGCTGTCCTGGTTTCAGCTAGGATAGAGTTAATTTTC
>VYZW01026778.1:0-10399 GCA_013401315.1 Balaeniceps rex
AGAATGGCCCTACCTGGAGCTTCTGGCAGAAAGCACCAGAGGAGACTCGAGGTCGACCCTTAGAGTTTTGGAGTCAGGGATACAGAGGATCCGAGGCCCACAATACTCCAGCTGAGAAAGGCATATTGGCAGCATATGAAGGGGTTCGAGCTGCTTCGGAAGTGGTTGGTACTGAAGCACAGCTCCTCCTAGCACCCCGACTGCTGGTGCTGGGCTGGATGTTCAAAGGGAGGGTTCCCTTTACACATCATGCAACTGATGCTACGTGGAGTAAGTGGGTCACACTGATCACACTATGGGCTCAAATAGGAAACCCCAATCGCCCAGGAATCTTGGAAGTCATCAGGGACTGGCCAGAAGGCAGATTTCGGAATATCACCAGAGAAGGAGGTGGTGCACGCTGAAGAGGCCCCACTGTATAATAAACTATCAGAAAATGAGAAACAATATTCTCTGTTCACTGATGGATCCTGTTGTATTGTAGCATTGGAGCTGGAAAGTTGCCGTATGGAGCACTACCCGGCAAGTTGTAGAAACTGCTGAAGGAGAAGGTGAATTGAGCCAATTTGCAGCAGTAAAGGCCACCCAGCTGGCTTTAGACATCGCTGATCAAGAAAAGTGGCCAGTACTTTACTTCTGTACTGACTCATGGATGGTGGCAGATGCCCTGTGGGGGTGTTTGCAGCAATGGAAGCAGAGCAACTGGTAGCGCAGAGGCAAACCCATCTGGGCTGCTGCATTGTGGCAAGATATTGCTGTCCAGGTAGAAAACCTGGTTGTAAAAGTATATCACATAGATGCTCACATACCCAAGAGTCGGGCCATTGAAGAACATCAAAACAACCAGCAGGGGGATCAGGCTGCTAAGATTAAAGTGGCTCAGGTGGATCTGGCCTGGCAACATAAGTGTGAATTATTTATAGCTTGGTGGGCCCATGACGCCTCAGGCCATCAAGGAAGAGATGCAACATATAGATGGGCTCGTGATTGAGGGGTGGACTTAACCACGGACAGTATTGCACAGGTTATCCATGAATGTGAAACATGCACTGCAATCAAGCAAGCCAAGCGGTTAAAGCCTCTCTGGTATGGAGGACGATGGCTGAAATATAAATATGGGGAGGCCTGGCAGATTGATTATATCACATTCCCAGAAACCCGCCAAGGCAAGTGCCATGTGCTTACAATGGTGGAAGCAGCCACCGGATGGCTGGAAACATATCCTGAGCCCCATGCCACTGTCCGGAACACCACCCTGGGTCCTGAAAAGCAAGTGCTATGGTGACATGGCACCCCAGAAAGAATCGAGTCAGACAGCGGGACTCATTTCCGAAACAACCTCATAGACACCTGTGTGTATATATCAAAAGACAGGGAAAGTGGTGGTGATTATCTGGAATGTATTGGAAAGGGTAGGACCTGGGCATGGCATAGATGGTATAGAATAAGGGGATGTTGTAGTTTAACCCCAGTTGGCAGCCAAGCACCACACAGCCACTCGCTCACCCTCCCCCTGCCGGGTGGGATAGGGGAGATAATCTGAAGAGCAAAAGTAAGAAAACCCATGGGTTGAGATAAGAACAGTTTAATAATTGAAATAAAATAAAATAATATAATAATAATAGTAGTAGTAATAATAAATTGTAGTGAAAAGGAAAACAACGGGGGGGGGCAGGGAAACCAGGAAAAACAAGTGATGCAACCGCTCATCACCGACCAACCGNTGGAGCTTCTGGCAGAAAGCACCAGAGGAGACTCGAGGTCGACCCTTAGAGTTTTGGAGTCAGGGATACAGAGGATCCGAGGCCCACAATACTCCAGCTGAGAAAGGCATATTGGCAGCATATGAAGGGGTTCGAGCTGCTTCGGAAGTGGTTGGTACTGAAGCACAGCTCCTCCTAGCACCCCGACTGCTGGTGCTGGGCTGGATGTTCAAAGGGAGGGTTCCCTTTACACATCATGCAACTGATGCTACGTGGAGTAAGTGGGTCACACTGATCACACTATGGGCTCAAATAGGAAACCCCAATCGCCCAGGAATCTTGGAAGTCATCAGGGACTGGCCAGAAGGCAGATTTCGGAATATCACCAGAGAAGGAGGTGGTGCACGCTGAAGAGGCCCCACTGTATAATAAACTATCAGAAAATGAGAAACAATATTCTCTGTTCACTGATGGATCCTGTTGTATTGTAGCATTGGAGCTGGAAAGTTGCCGTATGGAGCACTACCCGGCAAGTTGTAGAAACTGCTGAAGGAGAAGGTGAATTGAGCCAATTTGCAGCAGTAAAGGNGTTGCGGTATGTAGCAGTGCCCGGCAAGTTGTAGAAACTGCTGAAGGAGAAGGTGAATTGAGCCAATTTGCAGCAGTAAAGGCCACCCAGCTGGCTTTAGACATCGCTGATCAAGAAAAGTGGCCAGTACTTTACTTCTGTACTGACTCATGGATGGTGGCAGATGCCCTGTGGGGGTGTTTGCAGCAATGGAAGCAGAGCAACTGGTAGCGCAGAGGCAAACCCATCTGGGCTGCTGCATTGTGGCAAGATATTGCTGTCCAGGTAGAAAACCTGGTTGTAAAAGTATATCACATAGATGCTCACATACCCAAGAGTCGGGCCATTGAAGAACATCAAAACAACCAGCAGGGGGATCAGGCTGCTAAGATTAAAGTGGCTCAGGTGGATCTGGCCTGGCAACATAAGTGTGAATTATTTATAGCTTGGTGGGCCCATGACGCCTCAGGCCATCAAGGAAGAGATGCAACATATAGATGGGCTCGTGATTGAGGGGTGGACTTAACCACGGACAGTATTGCACAGGTTATCCATGAATGTGAAACATGCACTGCAATCAAGCAAGCCAAGCGGTTAAAGCCTCTCTGGTATGGAGGACGATGGCTGAAATATAAATATGGGGAGGCCTGGCAGATTGATTATATCACATTCCCAGAAACCCGCCAAGGCAAGTGCCATGTGCTTACAATGGTGGAAGCAGCCACCGGATGGCTGGAAACATATCCTGAGCCCCATGCCACTGTCCGGAACACCACCCTGGGTCCTGAAAAGCAAGTGCTATGGTGACATGGCACCCCAGAAAGAATCGAGTCAGACAGCGGGACTCATTTCCGAAACAACCTCATAGACACCTGTGTGTATATATCAAAAGACAGGGAAAGTGGTGGTGATTATCTGGAATGTATTGGAAAGGGTAGGACCTGGGCATGGCATAGATGGTATAGAATAAGGGGATGTTGTAGTTTAACCCCAGTTGGCAGCCAAGCACCACACAGCCACTCGCTCACCCTCCCCCTGCCGGGTGGGATAGGGGAGATAATCTGAAGAGCAAAAGTAAGAAAACCCATGGGTTGAGATAAGAACAGTTTAATAATTGAAATAAAATAAAATAATATAATAATAATAGTAGTAGTAATAATAAATTGTAGTGAAAAGGAAAACAACGGGGGGGGGCAGGGAAACCAGGAAAAACAAGTGATGCAACCGCTCATCACCGACCAACCGATGCCCAGCCAGTCCGTGAGCAGCGATTGGTGCCCCCCGGCCAACTCCCCCCAGTTTATATACTGAGCATGACGCCATATGGTATGGAATAGCCCTTTGGCCAGTTTGGCTCAGCTGTCCTGGCTGTGCCCCCTCCCAGCTTCTTGTGCACCTGGCAGAGCATGGGAAGCTGAAAAGTCCTTGACTTAGTGTAAGCACTACTTCGCAGCAACTAAAAACATCAGTGTGTTATCAACATTATTCTTATACTAAATCCAAAACACAGCATTATACCAGCTACCACAAAGAGAATTAAGTCTATCCCAGCCGAAACCAGGACACCTCTATATAGTTTTTTATAAATTTGCTGTTTTAAATATGTCAAAGTGTTTCAACAAAAAATTTGTATCAGTTCATTACCATGAAATTTTGCAACTTACTAAACTGCTTAAGTTAAAATAAAATCAGTTTTATTAAAAAATTTTGGCATTAATCTACCTCCTAGTTTTCAGTGTTTACTATGCCTCAAGAATTTATCAGAGATCACTATTTGAAAGTCAGGCACAAATAAGGTATGAATCAATATAATACTGCCTCACATTTTTTGGAGAAAAACAAGAATTGAAGGGACATTCTGCCATCAAAGCCTAACGGAAGTGATCATAAACTGGATCATTGGCTAGTCTCCCACCCAAAAGATTATTATAACAGATTGGAAAGAGAGGCTACAAATTCTGATATATGATACTCCTTTATTACTAACATTGATCTACAGAAAGAGAAAAGAAATTCAATATATGCATACTGTACTGGGGACTTGGGAAAATACAACCACAGCAGGATAGCAGAGGCTGTCAAGCACACAAGCTCAAACTGCAAATGGTTAGTTACTGGTCACTGAAGGAATGCAACTTTGAGATCTGGTACAAGTAGTGTGAGGGCATAAAGACAGCAAAAAAGAGCCTTAGATTTAACATATTCTATATATGGTAAAAATGTACACAGGATCCATAAACAAGGTATAAATGATAGTTCTTGCTCCTACAGGAATGGGAGAGGGAACAGAGAAAGCTGAGAATTGCTCCAGCACTGTCTTCTCCAGCAAAAAAAGCTGCGCTTGATCAGGACCACTACTTAAACACCAGCAGCTTTCCCCTTTCCTTTGATCTACCATTCACCCCATTTTGCTATTGTAGGTTCAGTGATCATACATAAAATATTACCTTGTACTCTATAACTGGCTTAAGCCAATTTGAATTTTCAAGAGTATTTTGTGTGTATGTGTGTGCATGAATGCATTTTTACTCCAACCTTCATACATGACAAAAAGATCGATACTACAGCACCGATCAAGAGCAAACTCAGATGCAGCAACATATGGAATAATCTGACAAGTTGTGTTGAAATGCATACAGGAGGGTTAAGAGGAGTGGTGCAGGCTTGACAGGGCTATTAGGACAGGGCTTTGTTGAAACATCTCTTTATAAACAGCACCAACCACTGCTATCAGATGCATCTCTTCCTCCCACATTACCTTCCTTGCCCCTCTATTCTGTGTTTATCAGCCCCTCAGGATCCTAGCTGAGACACACTTCTCTCTCTTCTTTGCTGCCTGGGAACAACGATGGGTAGCAGAAAAAGCACAGTGAGAGCAAGGATGCTGCTCTCATTTCCTTCTTCTTTCTTCAACCTCTAGCAACTGAAAGTGTCACCACTTTCAGTAGGTGAAAGACCTGTTCAGCAACTGCAAGACTCAAAATGAGCATGCTTTATTACAGATAAAACTTGTACTTTATGGATTAATTTGGGAAGACTTTAATGGGGAAGTGGCAAATTGCATAGTTCTACTGCCAGTATATTTTCCTCTCTTCTCCTCTTAAAAGTTTGATTGTGTGTCATTTCTATGCAATAGGTACTACATGTGGCAGCTTTTCAATATTGCTACTCACACAATCAATGTAACATTTTTTGTTCAAAAAAATAGGCCTTTTGAAATACTAAATTTTTAGTTGTAGCAAAGTAAACTATCTATTTGCTTAATAAATAAATTTTTATATTAAGGCATGCTGGTTACAACTAAATGCATTCAGAAGAACATGTTGAGCAAGACCAGCACAGAAATATTATGAACTGTTTCTATGCTACAACATTCTGTAATAAGCATGTAATGTGCAATAAATAATAATATTAATATTATATAAAATTATATAAGTATTATATATAAATAAGAAATAAAGCTTATTTTAATGACTTCTCTAGTTAATCCTAAAATCCATTGCTTCTGCATCACAGAATAGGGGTGGGACAAGGTGCAACAGATTCACTTTTCTTTGTAGATCAAGATCTGCCTTTTCCTGAACTTTGTGGCTTTGGTGTTATTTGCAACATTACATACTACATATATTCACAGATGTGTGCCTAGTGCACTGTCCTGAGCTCTGGTATGCTGGTGAAGTGTGCAGATTTCTCTGTATTCCAGAGGTCTTAATGGCAGTCGTTGTAGGCTAGGGGCATTATGAATGATTGTGAGGGTAGCTGAATGAGAGGCAAAATCATAGTCTATTGTCATGAACAAAGCAGGTAGAGCACTAAGGGATAGTCGCTTTCCCTAAAGAATCAGAATAGTGGACTAAAGTAAGAATTGTAAATCAAAGGAACGACCACAGACGGTGATAGGAAAGAAAAAACATCTGTATGAAGACATTCTACAAAAACTCTCAAGTATTTTGAATAAACCTCCTTTGGGAGAAAAGCTTTGGCACAACTGGAGTTCACAATGCATCTAGAATAGTTGGTCTTTTGGAAAAGTTGAACAGTTGATTCTCCCAGTGGGCTAACAGTACCAACAATTAGAATGAACAGGACATGTAGCGAACTACTTAAGAAAAGTTTCTGAAAGGCCATTTTACATCAGCAAGTTAAGTAAGAGCAAGAATGTGATCTCTAATGTCCAGCACTTTGAGCTACGTGTCAATTGAGGCTCCCCTGGACTATGAAATACCATACTGAAGTGTTCTGAACTGATGGACCTTTGCACCTGCACAGAATCTAAAAGAATTTACAGAAATAAAGTTAACTGAGACATGAAAGAGGCAAGCTTTGAGTGAAAGCCACAATCAGCACCCTGAGATCTCTAAATTACAGGACGTGGTTCCTTTTCTTGGTTGTGGGTAGACCTTGCGTTGGAAGAAGGTGAGAAAAAAAGGTTCCGTTTTGTCTTATTTTTTGGAAATAAGGAAGTTAAAGAAAGGAATTGTGTTATTTCTAGGGTCCTGCTCTAGGAACCTGCACGTTTTAACTGCTATTAGTAAAACATACTTTCAGATTCTTAGACAAGGAATGAAACTACTTCAGAGAGGAAGGAGGCATTAACTGTGCTGGGGACACGACCTAAACCTAAAAACATGACATACCAAAGAAGAATATCCCCAAAGGATTAAATTTCATCTAACCGACATTTTACAAAACTCACTAAGAAGCTACAGGTGTGAAGAAAAGGGAATTTAAGGGAATTTAAATAATTTAAGTAATTTAAGTAATTTAAGGGAAGCCTATGAATCAAGCAAGGTAATTTGACAACACTGTAATAAGGTTAGTGCAGTAACTACTGGAAACGTCGTTTAGCATGAAAGCATGTATGCCTTATGAACCCCTTCAACACTCACAAAATATTACATAATAATTTTCACTTCTTGAAACAAATGAAAGCATTATTCCTATTTGATATCACTTCAGTATGCTACTGCAAATCCAGGAACTTAATAAATTCATAAAGATTTACTACATTTATTATTAAGAAGTATAAGGTTACACTACTTTCTTTTGTACGACCAAAAAAACATTTGCAGAAATATTTGTTCAAACAAAATACAGTATTAAGTTTGGAATAAAGTACTCCTTGTTTGCACAGGTGATACACTTCTCTTGACTGACAATGTTTTTAGTTTCAAGGCAGGTTTTAACCATCAACCATATACAATAGACTTCCTCTTCTCCAAGTAACCTTGACATATATTTGGCTATTCACACTACATACATACCATAAAAGGTATTTTCAGCTATCGTGGTCATTCAAGTGTTAGCTGTCATCAAATGATTTAGAGCAATCATTTTCAGCACACCAAATTAATATTATTAGAATCTAAATGTTGATTTTTACTTGCTGCTTTTAAAAGTTTTTATTTTCAGAGTATATACTATGTACTAGAAAACTGAGAGTCTACTTCAGATGATAGTGCAAATTTCACAAATCAGAAAAAGAAAATTTGGGAATAACTGATGGTAGAAATTCAATAGTGTTTAGCTGGGGTTAGATTAATTTCAAGCCTTCTCCACTAGGCAGTTTCTGCAAAGTATCTGCATTTTTTTCTTGATGAAATAATACTATACAGAGCCATTCCAAGACATGTGAGTGTTCATACTAGAGATCCAAGTTTATGCAGGCACTATTAATTTGTCCAAACTGTCCCCTAAATGTCACTGGCAAAGCATGAGTAAAAAGCTCAACTTTTACTTCAGCAGAAGTGTTTGAAACCGTGCATTTGAACAGAATTGCTCTATTATGCCTTGTTGAATGTTAATCTGCTTTAACTCGGGTTTTAAACACAAAGAGTAGAGAAGAAAGTTATTCCGCTGTTATTCAGTACACCAAATACAAAATTGCTCTAATCTGATTATGACCTAAAGTCATAAATTTCACACACAAACATGTTTCAGCTATGCTTTAAAGAAACAACTTGCATCTTTCAAAAAGCTGGTGGAAATTAAGGTTAGTCAGGATACTTGAAGAAATATTCTTCTTTTGCTGAAAACAAATCACATACCTCTACACGATCGTAAGAGGAATATCTACATGCATACACATCTTCCAACTATATCTATCAATTATTTTCTTTTTCCAGTTTTACCTTTTTTAAGATCCATTATTACCTTATATCCAGGTCCTAACTGATGTATTGCAAAAATCTGTGCTGGGTTGAGTGCTTCAGTGAATACATATACTGCTCCAAGCTGGCCACAGAACACTCTATTAGCATCAGCAGTCTCCGAAGAGCCAAGAAAACATTTATCATAGCTCTGTATCAGAAAAAGGCAATGTTAATGAAGTTCAGTCATACAAACTATACAATGAAATAATATTCATGTAGAGCCACTGAAGCCAAAAAACAAAGGGAGACTGTAATTAAGAAAATAAATCGATCATTTATTACTTCGGTACCTGATTCCCAGTAGTGAAGAACTTCATTTTGAATGTCGTAGCATTAATTGTTTTACAGGTCAGTATTACAATGCTGTTATGACTGGCTGCTAGGATTTGGTTTTTATTAATTGTTCAACATACAACAGAGAAAATCAGAACAGTACATTCAAGTACCAAATAACCTTCCCTATTGCCTTCTAGGAAATGTAAAAGCCTTGAAGTTCCTTGTAATTATAATCAGAACTCCCACTGCTAACACATGAGAAAACACGCTGGAATGCACTCTTCTTTCACTATTGTGCTAACAGAGCTAAACATCTCTAGCAGACAAAAACAAATACGAATTTTTCTAGTTTGCAACTGGTGCACAGTCTTCCTCTATGACCACAGCCTATAATGATTTGGTTTGACCTTAAACTCCTCCTCTGCCTTCTTCCACAGTCACAAGAGTTGTTATTTTCCATTCCTTCTTCCAACAACTATCCCTCTGCACAAAGACCTTCTGCAGTTCTCCATCTGTCCATTTTCTATTATTTCAGATTTGAGGTGGTTTTTTATGGCTTTTTTTTTCCCAATTTAAATTTATTTTGCAAGAATTAGGTTAAGTTCTTCTGGTACTTCCAAGAAAAAAGGCTTTCAGATGAAACAAAGTTTAGAACTTCACTGTCTAGAATAAAGATCTGGGAAACTGGAAAACAAGATGCAGCACAAGAGGACAACAACACGAAGGACAAGGTTCTTTGCAAGGCTATTCTCTCAGCTTCCTTGAGTCACATGTACTTTATTTAATGGAGACAAGGATCAGGCCTCACTTTTTGAGCTGAATCAGCAAACCAGTAGAATCTGCATTAGGAAGCCTGCTTTTTCATCTTGCTTGGCTGCGCTGCTGAGTTTTACACTAAGAAAAACTTTTGTCAGTCTGGAGAATGGAATCAAATATGGTGAACTGCTACAGCAACTGATCTAGGCGTGTAAGCTATTAACAAGGAAAAGGGGGCTCTGTCTAAAGAGTTAGGATTAAGTCAAAGATCTGGAGCTCAGCTTTGCAATGAGGTGAGGTAAGAAGTATCCAGGATTTTATCTCTGATTTATCCTCCTTTTGACCAAATACCTCTTCTAATTTTTTACCCTTGGAATGTCTAAATTTTTTTATAATTTTGTTGGACAAAAATAAAAAACTTCCAAAAAAAACTACATCAAAATTGATTGACAAAGTCATATCTGGGATGCACAGTGCAAAAGATGGGTTATGAGACCACTTTGACTGCTGGTAAATCTAATGGTGAAACTTCTAACAGTTTTCAGTTAGTTCAATTTGAGCAACCTGGTCTAGTGAAAGGTGTCCCTGACCACGGCAGGGGGGGTGGAACTAGATGATCTTTAAGGTCCCTTCCAATCCAAACCATTCTATGATTCTATGACTCATTAAAGTCTTGCTTAGCCTTGAAGGCTTTACTGACACTGGCGCCATTACTGTCAGAAAGTGTTAAGTCAATTGATGTTGAGCAATTGCCATTTTTAATGGTTATTTGAGGAATTTGTCTGAGCTATGATGCTGCCGTTTTTCCTAGTTTATAATTACAAATTCTGAGACATACATTCCTGCCTATTACAAGGGTATTTTCCTGGATTCTTCTAGTTATCATTAATTGTACAACCGCCATTGTAGCTCTCAATGGATTCTGAGTTTTACATATTACCTTC
>VYZW01026779.1:1303-12131 GCA_013401315.1 Balaeniceps rex
AGAACTTTGGCAAAAATCCTTAGCGTACTGACTTATGTACTCATGACACCACACTGCAATGTTGGGGCTTTTTGGTAGTAAAAATTGTCACCAGTCTCCGGAAGTAAAAAGTAAAACTAGAGAAGGTCAGAATAGGTGAAGGATACAATAGAAATCCTGGTTCAAATGTGTGCCTCACCAGATGTAACTGCTTTGTCTAAGCCTAGAAAATACAAGTCTTCCATCTTGCAAACGGTATAAAATATTTGATCTTTTAAGAATCAAATCAGATAACAATGGCCAAATTAAGAATTCGTTTATCCCAGCATAATCTGAGTAACTTCAATGCAGTCAGTGGAGCCCTACAAATGAGAGAGGCTGTTTTTCCAGATTCATGCTCAATGATTCTGCAATCACTTTTGTTTAGTCACCTAACAAGTAAAATGATGCTGGGAGCTCTCTGAGCATTATTTTCTCTAAAATGTTATTGACTTTTGTTTTCTGGAATCTGACAGAAAGGTTCACAATATAGGTGTTAATCAGTGATTTTTAATGGCTATTCATTTTACACACAATTTTGGTTCTCGGGACAGATTTCTATATCCAACCAAAACACAGCTCAATATTATTGTTATTATTAATCATTTGTTCAGAGTTGTCATTGTGGGCTAAACCTTTTCAAGTTGATGCCCCAGGGTTCATGCACAAATTTGCAAACTCAAGGGTGGATTTTCATAATGCGTTATCGACAGCATTTGCATCTTCTCTGTAATTACTCTAGCTCAAATAAAATCGAGGCATAAGGCCCCCAGAGTACAATATTTTCCTTCCTTACCTTTTAAAATCTTTGTATTGACTTTCAGCAGAGTAGATATTTTTAACCAATTTAAATGTAATTATTTTTGCAGAAACCCTATTTTAGATTTACAGACATAACCATTGACTTCAGCTTGCATGCCAACCCCTCTGCTTGGGAAGAGAAACAACAATAGGCGATTTGTATCTCCCTTCTTCCACGTTTCTCTCCTGCATGGCCCACACACATCTCTCTGAATGCCAGAAATCAAAGCCTGCATGATATCAGTTCAACACATTAAGTTAAATTAACAACAAAGCAAAAATCCCAATTCCGAATTGGTCACTTCTGAGTCATGTACACATCAAATTCTCAGTAGCTATGTTAATGTAACTTATTTCCTAAGCATTATATAAATTGTATTATTGCTACCAAAAAATGGTATCATTTTCAAATCACTACAAATGCCTCTCTGTCTTTACAGTATAGGCACTGGTGCCTGTTCAAAATTTTAAGACTACATGGATAGATCTGGGGGAGGGAAAGGAATCTGAAGAACTTTGTCTCAATTGCTGTGGTCCCACTTGTAAGAGACTGAAATGATAAGTTTGGGATGATTCAGATATGTCCCTCTTCCAGAAAAAGTCAAACATTGAACACCAACAAGTCATATCTCCTCCGAGATTTCTTATATAGCACAGCCGGTTGCAGTGATGTCAGGAAGCTAAATATCAGACGACTACTTTCAAATGCAGGTCCTTGTCTGCTCTTGAAAATTAATTAAGGCGGAATTTACAACTTTGAGGCAGGTCACCTGCTACTGTGCCTGATTCTACAGAAATGAACTCAGTGAGCCAGGTGGCACTGCTCGCATTCCCCAAAAAAGTCATGACACATTTTCCCTCTCCCCGCTGGGAGTCCAGTCTGATGTGCCCTACTTCTATGGCCTGTTCTTAAAGAGGAAAATAAGGATGGATCTAGGCCAGGTCCTCAAACTTTGAAATCAGTCAATAGTATTATTTACTGAAGGGCCAGTGTTCTGTAACATCAAGTAAAAATAAAAGCTCGTATTGCAATTAAAAAAATAAGCTGATGAGGAGGTAGGCTTATAGTATTCTTAAAAGATTTTGATGGACTGTAAGTTTTGCAGTCTTAAATAAATATGCATTGTTGTGCGCAAGATCTTGAAATTAATAAAAGCAATCAAGACCCTGTATATTTTATGTGGTTTGTATGTGTTGGTAACCTGACATACAGATGGAAGTTACCATTCAAGGCAAATGCCCTGCAGTCATCTGCAATAAGCTGAAAGTACAGAAAGGAAAACCTGATGATGAAACTTCATTTCATTTGATATCGATAGACTATGAATACCTGTAAAATAGCCATTTATACATATATACATTTGTTTCCCTGTCTAAATGTAAACTACGGGTCATTACCACTTTCTGTAGTCAGGCTTCTGTCATCATTGGGTGTTAAGGGCATTCATTTCCTGTCCTACATCTTTTCCATACATCTTTCTATACACCATGCCTACATCTTTTCTTTTCTTTTTTTCTTCATTGTTTGCAGCGTGGGTCTAATCCACCCGTTTCAGAGGGTACTGGATTGTACCTTACACAAAGAATTTCAGCTAGTCCAGTTTAAACACACAAAGATCTGAAAAATTTCCGTGAGAGGAAGCACCCACAATGCAATGGGGTACATCAGTACACTGAAGTTGATGGCATTGCATTGAACAAAGCCCACATAAAATAAGAATTTAGAGCGAGATTCAAAAGAAAGATGGCAATGGACAAAAGCAGATGCGCTGGCTACAAAAAGTTAAACAATCATGAAAACCAGAGAGTGTCACAGGTAAACTACTGTGCAACTTCATAGCTTCATCCTTCCATCCTACATATATTTTTCATATCTGTCAAATAATGACCAAATAATTCCCTTTCATTGTCTATTAAGTCATTTTCTTCACTAACATCACCTCATCTCCTTGTTGCACCAATTCTTTTCTTTCATTTCACAGTTCATGGTCAATTACTGTTTTGTTCCATTTCTCCTTCCAATTTACCTTCTCATCATCATCTTCTTTACCAGATGTATTAAAGAGTAAGTATTCATTACTTCTAAATGTTAGTAGCAGTGATTCTATGGAGCCTGCAGGTGTTAGTATAATGGCCTGTCAAAAATAAAGTGCATAAAAAAAAGAAGTATTTATAAAAAGAGAAATACCTGTTCACCATTATAACCTATATCCTCTTATTTGTATTTCAGGTGGTAAATACTAGCTGCAAACTTCACTTGTGCTTGAATTAGGAAATTTTTTTTTCAGGGCCTTGTGTGAATGTAGAAAGGCTGCTCTAAATAAATAAATTGCAAGTTTGGGACTAGTGTTTTGATTAACTTGATCCCAAAGAAGAGAACTGGCATGGAGACAACTCATTCCATTAAAAGGTTGAATTTATTTTTTTTTTGCTTTTATGTTTTGCCATTTAGAAGGATATGCACTTGGAAACATCATTCTCAACAGAACTATGCATATTAGACCGCAGCCAGCACAGCCAGCAACGAACAGTTGTACACTCATTCTGGCTCATCAGTGTCAACAGTAGGATCCAGGTAATACGGGTAACTCCTAAACGGCAACTGAATAGCAAAGTACTGTCAGCAGCTGCCCGTCTCCTTTTCCATGCTATGGATACAGCAGCACCACATGCTTCTGCTTGCATGTTCACAAACACCAAACAGAGAGAACAAGTGCTGGGTACCTAAGCTCAGTGCAGCAGCTTAGTAATTTGCTGCATGTCCTTTCCCATTGCACGTGGTATATGAAATGTTAGGCTGGTCTGCAAAGTCTTGATGAGCACTTCAGTCTCTCTTGAGAAAAACAAGCTGATCTTCTGGATTGTGGGATGAAGAGCAGACATTTCTGAAGGGTGTGGACAGTGTCCATACTTTAAAAATTACATTATATGGTAGATTGTAAAGAAACTCTAGATAAAGCATGTCCGCTGATGCAATAAATTAACAGAGTGTTGTGTTGGGGTCTGTGTGTCCTGCATCATTGCCAAATATCCACAGTATCAGTTTCAAAGAAATTTCCATCTGTTCAGTGTCTTTACTGCACTAGAGGAGATTCTTCTTTATATCCATGTTTGAGTCATTAATATATAGCCTATATGTACATGGTTAGAAGACATGAAATTGAATAAACTTTACCATTTTGTACAATTCAAAGCAAAAATTCAAACGTAAATTGCTCTTGAGTTCAATAATCTTTTAAGCTCATTGACACTTTTCTATTTTATTTTACCTGAAATTGTCGGCAGTTATTTTTGAGTCTGTACTGCGGAAATGAGTACTTACCTAAAGCCAAAAGAACAACCTGAAGTGGTTTGTTTACCTGAGAAGCAGCTCTGCACACCTAATATTTAACACAAGATCAAACAAACTTTATCTCCCTCCCCCCCCCCAAAATTCACCTCAACTGCTCCCACTTGCTTTATTTTCTCTTCCGTGTATGCTACTGGCAAACTACAACCAACCTGTTTTCTCCCTGCAACATTTTACCTTACCAACAAGCCCATATGCTTCTGTGACATACAATGGCTGTATACGAGAATGTCTACTAAGGACACTTGAAAACATGATAGTATTTTGAAACACATGCAGATAATAAAAAGGTACAGAAGAGGATATTACTATTTTGTGATATAAAATATCATTAGTATGCAAAATAAAAAGTTACAAAACAAGAAAAGACTGCAGCTTTTAGTACAAAATTATAAAATTCTAACTGCCTGTAATACAAAGAAGGTTCATAGCCAGCAAGAGTTGTAGAAAGCCATATGTTAGATTTTCTGAATGGCTTAACTAAAGTTCATGAGAAAATGGGAGATAATCTGCAAGAAAAGCAAGCAATAGCACAAGTCCATGTAAATTATCAGACATCCCATTTAATACCTAGCTTGCACAGCCTCCATCATTTTCACATAGCTATGGAATCATAGAATCATTTAGGTTGGAAAAGGCTCTTAAGATCATCGAGTCCAAGTGTAAACCTAACACTGCCAAGTCCACCACTAAACCATGTCCCTAAGCACCTCGTCTGCCCGTCTTCTAAATACCTCCAGGGATGGGGACTCCACCACTTCCCTGGGCAGCCTGTTCCAGTGCTTGACAACCCTCTCCGTGAAGAAATATTTTCTACTATCCAATCTAAACCTCCCCTGGCACAACTTGAAGCCATTTCCTCTTGTCCTATCACTTGTTACTTGGCAGAAGAGACCAACCCCCACCTCACTACAACGTCCTCTCAGGTAGTTGTAGAGAGCGATAAGGTCTCCCCTCAGCCTCCTCTTCTCCAGGCTAAACAACCCCAGGTCCCTCAGCCGCTCCTCATAGGACTTGTTCTCCAGACCCTTCACCTGCTTCATTTCTCTTCTCTGGACACGCTTCAGCACCTCAATGTCCTTCTTGTACTGAGGGGCCCAAAACTGAACACAGTATTCAAGGTGCGGCCTTACCAGTGCCGAGTACAGGGGGACAATCACTTCCCCTACTCCTGCTGGCCACACTATTTCCGATAGAAGCCAGGATGCTGTTGGCCTTCTTGGACACCTGGGCACACTGCTGGCTCGTATTCAGCTGGCTGTCGACCAACACCCCCAGGTCCTTTTCCACCCGGCAGCTTTTCAGCTGTCTTCCCCAAGCCTGTAGCATTGCGTGGGGTTGTTGTGACCCAAATGCAGGACCTGGCACTTGGCCTTGTTGAACCTCACACATCTGGCCTCGGCCCATCAATCCAGCCTGTCCAGATCCCTCTGCAGAGCCTTCCTACCCTTCAAGCAGATCAACAGTCCTGTCCCACTTGGTGTCGTCTGCAAATGTGCTGAGGGTGCACTCGATCCCCTCATCCAGATCATTGATAAAGATATTAGACAGAACTGGCCCCAACACTGAGCGCTGGGGAACACCACTTGTGTCCGGCCACCAGCTGGATTTAACTCCATTCACCACAACTCTTTGGGCCCAGCCATCCAGCCAATTTTTTACCCAATGGTACATTTTTTTTACCCCAGAAGATACAGCTCAGGCAGATGGAGGCAGAAAAAGATTTAAGTGCCCCTTCACTTGATTTGCAATGTCTGGAGGCTGAGGGAAGCCTGAAGGCTAGTAAATCTAAACCTCATTCATGAAGCTGGTTCCAGCAAAGCTCGTTGCTAGAGACAATTCTTGCCCCAACCTGCTCCCAAATCTGGTCCGCAGACTGGACAGCTGGACAACATAGGTCCACCACACTACTTGTCTTCTAAGAGACTTCTGTTCTGTAAGTTACAGGCTGAACCCAAAGAAATAGTGGCCTTGATGGCAGACACCAAGGTCTGCCATTGTCACAAGGAAAGGTAATATGTCATCTCCGTGTCATGGCAATATTAAAAAGGAGAACGTACACCTCTATTTTGGTGTTTTGTGGGCATGTAAACGAACATAGCAGCGACACTTTTATATTTTATTTACAAGACATGAAGCAGAATTAATCCTGAGGGTTATTCTGAAGCACTCAAACAGCATTTTATTTAAGTAGGCAGTCTACTATCATGCTATAGAGCACAGGACAGCAACATAGTAAGCTATATTTGCCTTAAAAAGTTCACTTGGAATGGCATCAGGATTCAAAACAGCAAACCTCTGATTTGGGTGATTCCATTAATGGCTCATTTATTACTTCAGTATGAAATGAGTTAATTTCTCCTGTCAAAACCTCTTTTTAGAAAAACAAAGGGTCTGATAAAAAAAAAATTATTAAAATAGATACATTCCCAATTGCTGTTTAGACTTGAATTTATATGTTTGCTATTTTAGATTGTTATTCTATATCTATGTCTGTGATATATATGATAGATATATATCTCCACTATTTCAGGATACACTAAAAATAGCTGCAGGGTATAATCTGAAATACCTTTTCAAAATCCTGAAATCAAATGCCAAAACCGAAATATTACGAATATCCATTATGTAGAAAAAGTTTTTAAAACTTGCCTTGTTCTAAATTAAAATGAAATTAAAACACACTTTCCTTTATGAAATGTAAACTCAGAGCTTTAACCAATGCTATGCAGGGGCTATACAAGAGACTAGGATAGAGCGCTGCATAAGCTGTGTCATAATGAACGTTAATATACAACTGAAATGCAGTTAACAGATATTCTACCTCCCCATACGGCTAAGATAAGAATTAACTGGTATTACTGCATGACATCTTGTGTTTTATTAGTCACTTAAGCATCTGAAACATCAAAAAAAAAGTGCTAAAGCTGATCAAACCTGAACTCAGTCTAAGTGACGTTCGACTGGCTTTCAGACTTTTACTACCCTAAATGCACGTGCAGCTGCTGAATATGTCAGCGTAGCCAAATGGCAGCAGCTGTCTAGATTCCACTCCTGGAAAAGCCTACTGGGAAGGTGGCTTAATAGAAAGAAAGAGACAATCCCATGATACCTAGCTTTTATTCTCTGCATTTTTTTTTTAAATACTGCAGTGCAGTGTAGTGGAAAAAGGAAGCTTACTGAACCTGATAAAAGCAGACTTCTGCTTGAGATCGAAGCAAAAGTACAGTCTGTGATGGAGTAGCTTTGCCCTTCCCAACAAGCTCACTTGACGATGGGAAATATCTACTGCATGTTCACAAAATGGTCTGAGGAAAAAGATCTGATTTCTGAAACAGGTTGGACAGTTTGAAAGAGGAAAGGCATTGGTTGCTCATTGAAAAAATCTCTCTTTCTAGGCAGCACTGTAGCAGCAGCCTGGCTGACGGCAGAACGGACAGATGGATGCACATCCACCTGGTGGCTGAAATAATTACATCACCAAGTATTTCTGAGTTACAAAGAACAGCACGGTACAAAACCAGCAACTAAAATGTATCCACCTACAATTGTACCGGCACATTTTTATAGGTGCTTTAGCTGAAATGTAAGCCTGGCATAATGCACATCCAGCGTTTGTGATTACCAGCTGGCTATTACAAGAGACATATAAGAATCAACATTTCTGTAAATCCAGGACTCACCTCCCCCTTTTACTCACCACCACTCCTCAGCATTCCTCAGACCTGTAATTCAGTAAAACAAGCAAAGCCTATGGAATTCGATCTTTACTGTCAGCTACGGCTGATATACACAACACACGTCTAATGTACCATATTCTGTTTTCTTGACATTTATAAAGTTCTTCAAGACTAATAATCCTATGTGCTTGTGTATCTTGTAATGAGGACTGACTGAAGCTTCAAAGTGAAAACCTAAAGTGTTACAAGAATTAGTGCTAGGATGGCTTGGTGGAGAAAAACGTCTCAGGATATGGAAGAGCAAGCAGAAATATCAACACAATAATGTGAGAAAAATCTCAACTGCTCAACTGTCTATGGTTCAGAGGGTTCTCAAACAATGTCTTTGTGGTAATACACGGGGCCTGATGCAAACTGGATTTAATGCAGCCATGTTAAATGACTGTGATATCCTCAACCAGAGCCACCTTTTACTAGTACCTGATTTGAGCCCTTGCAAGAACATCTACCATGCGATTTCCTGACATTTTCTGTGCAATTTATTATCATCTACAGTTTGGTCATGGATGGGAAGATGATAAAAACTTTCTTCTTCAAAACTTACAGCACTGCTGCTTTTACATTCTTGCTATTCTGCTCTAAGAAAACTGCAGCTGCCACTATGAATAAGTTAAGGCTTCATAAAACAGCTGTCCTTAAATATCTCATCGCACCTCTCCATAGACAAGTATGGCATAAAGTTGTAGCTATTGTTTTCATTCTTTTCATCTATGTCAGTTACAAATGAACAAACTCACACAGACATTTTGTGATACCTCTGATGAACCATGTTACTCTGGTGACAACTTTCACTCCAAAGTGCAATTGCAAAGCACTCAAAAGAAAGACACCAGGAATAAAAGTGATCAAATTTGACATTATATTTCTGCATGGTTCCTAATGGTTAAAAATGCAGACTGCTTTAGGATTGCACCAAAATATTAATGTTAACTTCCCTTTTCTAGTTGCAGATGAGACCTTGTTTATAGATCCCCCTGCAGAAAGCCTCTAAAAGGCAACTTGGGAAACACAAAACATTAAAAAGCTTTTTTCTGTGTCTCATTTGGAGCAGCAATACAATATTAAAAGCAGTTCAGTGCCTGAAAAATTAGGGATTTACAAGAAAATTACTTCAACCAGTTACTGTTTAAAAGACAGAGCTTCATCAAAATAGAAACTAGATTAAAAGCAAATATAAACTGTGCATTCCTATTATCGCTAAAATGTAAAACTCATACAAACTAAAGAAACAGAGAAAGTTTATTTTTCTAAAACTTGTCCAGTATTTCCCTGCAAAATTAGACAGAATTCCCAGGAATCCAGTCAGTTCTATTAGGAAAACATTCACGTGTCTGGAAATCTTATAAAAGAAGCTATCCCCATCGCATATTTATAGCATGTGTTACCAGTGCTAAACATCCTTATAAAGTACACCAACTAATAACTTCACTCTTCATGTCTAATGTGTCAATAAAATTACACTGGAGTAACAGAGAATAACCACAGCCTGCAACTGTAGGGAAATGAACCTGAATTCACCATATAGGATGACCTACAGATTCAGCTTTAAACTTTGTAAAATTCCTAATGAAATAAACTTAAAAGAAGCAGAAAAAAAAAAACAAACAGATTTTTTCTTTTAAATGAGTGTAAGACGATGAACACAAAATCCTCTGGTCTTTTGCTCAGACTCAGTACTAAGACTGATAAAAGCAATATTTTCTAAAAATATTTACAGCAACCCTGTAGGCAACTTTCTATTAGAGAAAAAAAAAGTAAGTCTTACAAGAAATCATGCAAAGATATGCAGATTCAATGTTGTTACAGAAGTCTAGTAACCTTCTACCTTGGTCTAGCTGACATAATCACCATTAGCTATTGTCAGTGCAGAATATTGATTCAACGTGGGGTAACATGCCTCGTACCAATATTATTTATGTACTCTTTCTTCGTTTTCATTTTTAGATGTTTCAGAATTGAATTAGTGATACATAGCAAGAATTTAATGAAACATTTAATATCTTCATCATAGGTTTGTATCTTAAAATCACATCTGTCATGGGATTAATTTTTGTAGTTGTAACTACAAAACTCTACATTTGTCATCTTTTAACTGGTCTTAGTTGTGATTAAAATGGTTTCTAACTGTAATTAGCTAATGCTAAAATCACTTTTATGTGTTTTCATAACGGATGGACTGAAATCAGGTTTGCTTTCCCTGTGGCTTTGTCACTCATTTCTACATAGCAGAAAAACAAAACAAAGCCAGCATTTTCGTATAACTGCTGAAAAGATTTCTCTTCTGTTTTTTTACTTCTCTCTCCACCTACTCCATCTCCACAGCTGCCAGCTTCATCCTGACCCCTTGCTTCCACTGGCAGTGCTGCTCACAAGATTCAGTACCATAATTTCCAGCACAGTTTTCAGATGGGCTGTCATTCAATACAGGGAGGCAGCCATGATTTAAAGTTCCCACTTTCTAGCAGAATATTTCCACACCATAATGTGAGAATGAAGAATTCTGCCTCTTTCTCTAGTATATTATATTTCTTCTTGCTTTTCAGCAGTGAATTTCACACTAAAATCACTCAAAACTTCAGACAAATCTATTCTAAATACTTCCCTCTTTTGCAAAAAGAAAATCTTAACTCATGATGGTCACCTACTTTCTTTCACATTACAAAAAAAAAACCAAAGACAACAAGTTTAACATATATTAGTTGTGTGTGTTTTTTCACTTAAAACTTTTTTCTGGTTTTCTCAGGGTGATTTTGTGTGTTCTTCCTTTACTTTTAGAATAACACGCAGTTAATATTATTATTCAGTGGTTCTAAATAAAACACTCACTAAGGTGAGTTATTTCTTTGGCAGACCAGATGGCTCATTCAGATATGACATTTAATTTATAAAGCTTTTTAAGCGCTTCCAGAGGCTCGCCCAG
>VYZW01026779.1:14751-28289 GCA_013401315.1 Balaeniceps rex
TGCCGGAATGAGGAAATAAGGCATGGATACCACGCAGTCTCTAAACAAGTGATTCTCCTTTTCCCTACACTTTGTACAATCCCTCTCACTGTCACACAGCAGCTATCAAGAGTAACTACCACAGATTTTGAATAAAATGTTCACAAATGAGTACAAAAAGTACAACACAATAGAAAGCCAGATGCAATGTCGACGGGAACATCTAGGCTTTCAATACTTCAATATTCCTCTCCAAAAATTAACAGCAAAAATTGTGTCCAGTACTTTATGCATACAGTTACTTAGTACCCTGTCATATGAAACCTCAGCTTTGCTGAAAAAGAGCTCTTAAATGCCTTCTCTCTGCCTTCTGCTGTAAGAACTCTCCTAACAACAGCAGTCTTTCTTGGAAACAATAACACTAAAAGCACAAGCCTGACAGCTCTGTAAGAGCAGGTGCCTGTCATACACAATGACAGATATTCATCCATCCACCCATCCATAATGACACAGCCTAAAATTATTATTTTTAAAAATAATTTGGTGCTGTTAAAATGTCTTATGGAGAAGGAAACATAATTAAAAAATCTTAATGTTAAGAGCTAGTTAAAACAGAATTCTTTACCGTACACACCTGTTCTCAAATTCATTTGAAAAGCCAGAACTGCAATGAAAAAACAGCTTCCCTTCCACTTTTGTGAGTCTGCAATGTGTTTTCCCATCTCTTCTTCATAACCACAGGAGTGATCAGAGCTAAAGTAATATTATATTAGGTTGGCATGTCTTAAGAGCCTTGATTATTTCCGTCAAAGTCACTGTGGAAAGTTAAATGCAATTTAACAGCCAAATTGTTCAATATTAGTACTAAGATACAGTGGTTTTGACCTGGATCATTTCTCCATAAAAGAGGTAACAGTAAGCCTCCTGGCACTGGTCAGAGGGCACAGGATCACCTTGGTAAGCTAAGAAAAATGCTGTAGCTAAGGAGGAGTGTTGTCTTCAGCCTAAGTTGTCACAGACTGAAGTACCTGATCCTAAATTTTAATTGTGTTTGGGATGTATAATGCTCCCTTAAGATAGTGGATGGAGCTACTCCAAAATTTTCTCCATGAAGGGGATACAAACGCTGATTATGCTTTTGATAAGACTTCTTTTTAGAAGAAGCATCAGCACTAACACTAATAGTAAATATAAGCCCATTTTGGGGAGCAAGGGTTGAAGAGAGCACTTGGGACACTTTTACAGCCAAGAGTTTTTAATCTCAGTTCCNAATCAGAGAACTATGACTCCAAGACAGAGTAGGGTGTTGGCAGCATGGTAAAAATCACAGGAGCTGTAAAAAAACTGCCCAAAAAAGCCAACAATATATCAATAATGTCACTTACCGCTGCTACCTTTTATCGCAGCTTCACTAACAATATGTGTAATGAATGTTATAAGTAATATATAAGTGAAAAGCAGAGAGGGAATGTTAGATACACCAGAAAGATCAAAAACCACAGCATTAGGAACATGATTTAGGCCAGCTGTAAGTCTTACTTTTTTCGCTCAAATATATACATATAATATATACATATATTAGCATGTATAAGCATCAAAATGAACAATTAGTATAATACGGAGATGCTGATTTTGATCAGAAGAAAAAACTATATTACTATATTTTAGTCTATTATTAAAAATTAACTCTGAGGCTTTTACAAATGCTAGCAACTACTTTTTGTGTGTGTATATGTGTGCACGTGTGTGTTTATGTACCCTTGGTGTCTTAAGAGTTAGGAATAAATGCTCATTTTAAAGCAGCCATAAATGGGATTGTAACAATAGCATTTATATTTCAGTGCAGTACCTTGCCGTAAGATCTCCATGATTATACTGCACCTGACTGTGTGGTATGAAAAGAATATTCTTTAACATTTCAATATCATTAATATTGTTTTAATACTGACACAATTTTGTACCAAAGCTCTGAAATCTGAAGAATACTAACATGGAAGTCCACATTTAGATATTTAATTAGTAGGTTGTTCTCCCAGTTGAGAAAAACTCCCCACATTTTTAGACCTGGGTTTTTGAAAGTGGGCTATAAGGCCAAAATGTTAAAGCATAAATGGCACACAGACAGCTGGTGTCCAGGCTCTATTATAATGCACATTTAAATATCCAGATTGGATTCATGGTTCAACTAAAGGCAATTACATTTTAGCTACCAGTTCCAATGAAGCACAACTTCATTTTCAAAAGCACTGGATTCTTGCACCTTCTATTGAATTTTATGAAGACACTGGATGACATTTAGGTTATTTATTTAGATACCTGAATTTGCATTAACTTTGAAAATAATGAACTTCAACTTAAGAAAAACTAGAAGGATTATCTGAATTGGGAAGGATCAGACAAAGAAGGAAAGATTAGAATTATTTTACAAGATTTAGTCATTGCAGGACTTTCCCAGGCACTTGGCAAATGCACAATGATTATGATTCCCTACTCAGGGAACCATATAGCCTAAAGTCATGATGGATTTGCTCTTCACAGTGGGCTGTCCCAACAAGCTCTGATGAACTAATAAAATCTCTCTGTGCTGTTTCTTAAAAAGATGGTACCTATGGGCAGCTGTGAGGGGCCAGGGAGCAGAGACTGAAAGATTTATGCTAATCAGAACTCACTTGAATCTTTAACACCCTTAAGTAAGGATTTACATGAAATCCTCTCCCTAATATTTTAATTCTAAGCCAAGAGGAACAAATTCTGACCCATGGTGTCCATGAGACAAATTTAATCCATTTGAAGATCAGGATTTGTCATACCTACTAAACACTAACCATGTTATGGTATGAAACACCAAACTTTCATTAAGTATCATTCTTTGGCAGAAAATTTGACATCAATCTGTCTGGGAACCTTTAATTTAAGGTCCATACGAGTCTAGTATATTTTGAAGACAACCTACTGAAACTATAGCCCATGGAGCCTGACAAAGTGCTGACCTAAATAACTTCTGTTCTTCCACAAAAACACTAAAACACTCCTTGTCACAACCAGCATGGCATAGTGCCTAAGGGAGCCATAAGAAGTGAGTATAGAGGAGACAGTCAGAACCCCGCGTTGCCACACAAACCAAGCGCTGGTGTCTCAGAAACATAATAAATTTCTGAGGCAGAACACATTTGGTATGTTTGACACTTTCTTGTCCTACTTCACACAACCAATCCCCTATAAAATGCTCAAGTGATGCTTCTTATGTGAATGCGTAAGCAAGAGCCTAAAGCTTCACTTTTCTTAGAAGTACGTAATTTAAAAACAAGTGAGGAAAAGATATGACAGCTGATGGACTTTATGAATTGAACTAGCAGAAATATCTGCTGTAGCAGAACAACAGAGACTTTAGAGGTAGTTTGTGGGTGGCCTTCTGTATGTAGGTGGGTGGCAGGCCACAGCACATAGCTACGCAATACACACAAAGAATACAATTACAATCCTGGCTCTTTCGTTTCCACTAGCAAGGAGCTAAAAACTAAACTAGCAATCCCAGTAGATACCTAGAAGAACATGAAGCTATGGCTAAGCTGCAGACAGTATCATGAGAAAAAGGGTTGTCTCAGTACACATCAAAGGCCTCCAGGACCCAGCCCATGTCTCAGATAAGAGATACAGCAGTAGCTCGTCCAGAAACTAACTACAGTGAATGCCCAGAGAAACTGCTCCTGTGCTGCGTAAGTTGCCTAAATGCAATCAGATTGTATCACACGTGCACAGGACTGCCACACGGCCCCACTTGCCTGTGACCTCCTGACAAAGCCCCCAAGGCTCTCAGTCTGTCAGGGTCTTCTGCAGCAGGGTGCCTGGTAATCCATATTAGGTAAGTTTATTCCCTCACCTTTCGGCTCCTAAATCTACAAGATCACCCTAAACTTTCTACAGTCAATGGAAAAATGCAGGCTTGTACAGAAGGGAATTCTGAGCCCCTGAGGTCCTGCCTCAAATGTGCTGCCTGGGGTATCTGACCTCTCTCCATGAATGATACCAGGAGTCCACGGAGATCCAACATCTCAGCGAGCAGCTACATTAGGTGGGCAACACTGAGTGTGGCGTGCATCCCCTTGCTGCTCAGTAATCCTGACTGTTTGCTGGCGTGTCTGATAAGGCACATTGGCCATGGAAGCTGCTGATCTGGAGACACATCTGCCATTAAAATTTTAAGTGCCTATTTAGTTATTCATGAGGACATTTACTCACATGAGGAAAATCATGGAGTGCAGGGGGGCCCCTGCTCTCTGTTATGGATAGGATTACATTCTGACCCCTAAATTGCTTTGTATATGTCAAGCACTAGCATTTTTGTATTCAGCATAAGGGCTACTATCAGGATAGGCATAGTCTGTCCAAGATAATTCGGCACAGTGCCACTGTGAAAGCTCTTACAGAAGTTTTCATTATAATATTTTGGTAACTTATACTGCTGCAAAGATCAATAAAACAGTGGGTCTGCTCAGTTTACTGAAGTCATTTAAAATATGACAAATGTCCTATATTGTCTTTTTAATCAAACTGAAGTAAACAAATCTAGTACTGGTTGGATCAGAAATGGATATAAGGGTAAAGTTTGTACTGGAGGTAGATGAGAATTATTTGACTGAATGTTTTCAGTTAAAACCATGGCATTGTCAGAGCTAAAACATTTTGTGGAAAAGAAACACTTGAACAGATTTCTTGTTTAAGAGAAATGGAAAATCTCTATGGATATCCAAACAGCTTATGCTGGTTTTTCAAAACACAGAAAATACTATTTTTGGTTAGAATTTCCTTGTATATCTGAACATATAAATTTATAATATAAAATAAGGATAAAAAATAAATTAAATATTCCAACATAATTTGAATTAAATGTTTCAATTTTCCTGACTGCATTTTTTCCATAATATAAGTTCATTAATATTTTCAAGGGTTCAAATTTCATTAAGATAAAGAAGGTATTTAAATAGTGAATATTTATAGGATGGGAAAACAATTTCCTTCCCTGCTTTTTTTCCTTTTTTTTCTTTTTTTTTAAAGACATTGCTTTTATTAAAGATTGCTTGGCTTGGTTTAAACCGTAAAGTGAATAAAAACATGATTTTGTATAACTAATGCATCAGCAAATAAGAACTCTATCTCCACAATCATGCCTTTTGTGGAATAAATGTTACATGCAGGGGAGAAAATTGTCACAAATGCAGAATTGTTTCATTTCCAGCAGGTGAGTTGCCTGTAGAGTATCTTATACACAAAAAGCCTTTTAAATTGCTTCTCTTCTGCACTTGTGTAAAATGCACAATCATTGAAAAAAAAGCTGAGGGGGATAATGACAGGCAGGCTAAGCATACAGCAATTGGCAGGAAAATTTCTTTTCCAAATCCAACATATTTGGCAGGCAGGTCTTTGGAACACACATATTAGCTGGCATTTGTATTGGAAATCAGAAGAGTGTTCTGGTAACAAGTACAATCTTTTACATTCTGTCAGAGCCGACAATATTTATTTTGTACAGCCCAATCATCCATTTCTCAAACACTTTCTGTTAATATTTCCTGTGAGTTAGCTAGAGACCCAGCTGGTAGACATAGCACCATTAAAGCCAGGTAGAAGCACTAACAAAAGAGCTGAAAACAACAACAATAGAATCAGAAAACACACAGTTTTACTAATGAAAAAGCACAGCTGAGTTTTCAAATCCTTCCTGTTCCATAGAATAGCATGAGGAAATTAGGTTTTAGAAATACAAGGCCAATTCCCTGAGATCCATAAGTTAATATTTATTCATGTAAATCAGCCCAAAGTTCTCAGCTGGAATTTTCCCACATGATGGTAATGAGTTCTATAAAGACTTGGTGGATTAAGCACATGGATTTTTAATCACATCATATCTGTCTAAATCCATACAGTAATTTAATTTGTGTCCAACATGCCATTCTCACCCTTCAAATCAATCCTTTTCCCTCCAAATATTTTTTTTTCATCTTTTCACTACCATTAAAAAAATTATTTCCATACTGGGATCTCCCACCATGCTGTCTGCACTTGACAGTGTGCCACTCACACAGTTTTGTACAAGTGATAAGCCAAGAGTATTCATAAACTCTCTAAACTGCAATTCAGAATATTTTCTACAGCAGATGTTTTTCCTTGCTTCTGCTTTCATATTTAGTAAGATTTAAAAAAAAAAAATCAGCACAGATTAAAATGAAAGATGATAGAAATATAATTGCAGCCAGCTGAAGACTGGAAGGAAAACCTCCATTCAAGAACATCTAAACAATCAGCATCCAGGTCTAAGCCCGGATGCTAAGAAGTGAGAGCATCTTCTACTCCCAATTTTTACTTCCACTGAAATGATTAGGAGGGAGGGGGCTGTTTGTTACAAGTCTTCCCAATTTTGCATTGCTCCAGTGTTTTGATGTGTATCTACAACAACTGAGCTTATGTGTACAAAGCAAATAACCAAAGAATGGCCAACATGTGCTATGTGTGCACAGTGACATGCATGAACATTGGGATTAGTAGGTGGGGACAGTGAGACTCCTGCTGTGCCCTTGAAAATGTGATCCACAACTGCTGCATGAAAACAATTTGTTCATCTTTTTTACATGACAAATATTTGGGGTTTTTCCATTGACCTCATAAATGTTCAAAGACTACGGTATTTCCTGCATCTACTTATGCATTCATGAGTAAACATGGTCACAATGCAACTATCACTTTGGGTACTCAGACTTGATATAAACACTTCCTTCTTTTGGGGAAGGCTGTCAGCGAATCAGCCAGATTCCGTTGCAGAGTAAGCTTAAAGTCTAAGACTCAAATCTGCAGTAAAACATGTCAGAGTGGGGCTTATATGTGTCACCATGTCACTTTCCCACTGTTACATAACTTCGTGTAGGTAATGTATTGCTGTATATCAAATTCATGCAATTGTGTTACTTTTTTCGTTCTACATAACATTTTTGCAACAAGTGAAAAGAATTCAGCTGATAGTGATGAACTTTAAAACCTCTGTTAAGATAAAATGTGTTAAATCATTAGAGAATTAACGTCTAACGGTTAGTGATGGCACTAAACAAGAGAATCTCCCTTTTTAAGATGAGAAAACAAAGTACTCTGTTCACATTGTAAGACTAACAGGAAACCAGACGGTTTTGTTGTCTAAGATATCATTAAAGGAACCCCAGAAACATAGAAATGTAAATATGCCCAGTTAAGAGGAAGAATGCAAATAGTGCTAAAACTAGAGGGGAGAGTCAATAAATAAATACAGCAGGTAGGATTTTGTTTGCAAGGCCACTGCAGGCAGTCAGAAAGAAGCAAAGAATATCCTGGGCAACCACATACTGTCAGATGGTGCTGGTCATTATTGTACAGACAACACAGGGATCTTTATCTGTAACTTAGGAGGGATTTTAAGTAACATATTACTCCATTTTTTGGCAGAAAGGTAAAAATACCCCCAGAACAAACATTCTCTGTGTAAAGTCTTCACGACCATCTCCTCTACGGAACTTCTCACACAAATTATTTGTCCTGTAGCTCAGAGTTGTCCAGGTCAAAGGCTGAACAGTGCTAAGTTGTGAGCTAGAACAAGTAAACAGACAAATTATTTTCAGTGCTAAGATGTGAGAGTCAAGTCAGAGCTCTGGTTTAATTCCATTAACTTTTGTGGAGGCCACATTTGTTAAGTAAATTTAGCTACTGGATTTCAAAACAAAGACTCTAGTATATTATGGCACTGCTTAACCTAACAGTCTGGCAAAGCAATGTTAAAGGCGACCATCAGCTTCAACTAGGAACCACAAAAAGTAAAGCAAAGTGAAATGTGCTTTGAGGAAAATAAAGGAAAAATCTCAGAAAAATGTGCAGAAAGCAGAAGCCACTGAACTGAATAACCCCTCACAGCACTTTATTGAACTGAGTATATCTGTCATTTGGTCTCTAACTCCTGGTGAGAAAGTTACCAAAATTTCAGAGGAATAAGAAGAGTTTCAAAGTACAAGTGCTGGGCTGAAAAACTAATCTGTCACGTGCAAATAAAGAAAAAAAGAAGAGCTAACATTTAGTGTTACTTGATATTGTTACATGCATTGATGTTGTTACTACTTAGCTAGAGGAACAGATTCAACACTAGCTTATTGAGAAGTAATTTGTGCTCCTGACAATAATGTGCTCTCATTGCCAGGTTTACTAGACATCACAGGAACTTAAGAGAACACAAAAGTTAAAAATGAAAGAGCAATCAACCAGAAGAGGGAGTCAAAAAAAACCACAAACCCAAGATTCAGTTATCTGAAATGTAAATTTAGGAGCATTTAAATCAAATCTGACTCTCAGCCACCCATTTCCTACCAATGCATCTCAAATGGGGCAGAGTTCAGGGGGCCTGGTGTCATGCTCCCCCTCTCCAGTACGGCAGTATTTTTTGCTACAGTCCTGAGAGTCAATTTTTCCCCTCTTTGTCATGGTTACAAACAGCACCGGTACAATGCAGCAATAGGTGTGTCTATATCCAGTGGACTAGATAACCAGCAAATTGTTTTCTTAAAGCAAGCAACTTGAATCGAACTGCAAGAGAGCACTTACTGCTCACATAAATATACAGTATTCCTATGCAGTACAGCACTCCATTTTCTAAAGCTCCCATGCAATTTCATTGTGCCTGTTGTGGCTATCTTACAGTCAACCTGTAAATACAAACATATTCAAGAAAAATGATACACCTCTGTGTTTGTACCAAATTCCCCTCTTCATTTAAACAAGGTCCCCACTGATGCTAGCTGAACAAGAACTCTTAGAATTATCTTCCTTTGTCTTTCATCTTGTTCTAAGAGGCTTTGTTCAAACTGCCTTCTGACAGATATTGATTACCCTTATTAAAGAAATTAAAAAATTCATGTTACCACACCCAGTGCTGATTTAAACAGTTGCAATTCATTAATAATAGATTTAGGAAGTCAACCACTGGTGTGTGACAGAAATTAATTTGTCTTATTCTGATTTCAATACAATTCCATATCATGAAAGATATAGAAATTTCCACCCTAGAATAAGTGTTATTTCCTATTTCACTGTACATTTCTTAGTGAGGAACAAACAGATCTAAAGAGTTAAAATGGAAAAAAATACACAACAATCATTACTTCGTCATACTTGAGATTGCAATTAAAAAAAAGTCAGCCTTATATTCAGGTGCACCTAATGCAAAAGGGAATCATTAAGACTTCATTGATTGTGAACATATCAATACCTCTGTTATGAGAGGAGTTTCATCAGCCCTCTCTCATGCACACTTCACAGCCAGACTGAATGTTAGTGTGAATGGAATTACAAATCTAAGGAAAATCAAAACTTAACTTAAACCTTTTTTCTTTTGTTTTTTATTTTTTTTCTGCTTCTTTTTCATTTCTTCCCCCCACCCCCAGGAGCTTTAAAAGTCAGTTTTGGAAGAAAGAAAAAACATTGCATACTTATTTCTCCCATAAAATCTGAATTTATGAAAGCTTGAGACTTAAAGAGCAAAAATACTCAGGGGTGCTTCAATACATCTTGTTGGATCTAAATGCCGTTTCACATACTATTATGCAACATTCAAGAGGAACACAGAAATATGGGTGAAATAAATAAACAGTGCTTCAAACATATCTTCCAGCTCTCAAACGTATCTTCCAGTTTGCTGGCACCCTGCCAGTGCCTGCAAGGAGATTATGGAGGAGACAGGCCCAGGCCTTTCACGCTGGTGCACAGCAGGAGAGTGAGAGGCAGCAGGGGTAAGCTGCAACAAGAGAGGCTTAGGCTGGTTGTAAGGAGGGACTTTCCCGCTGTGAAGCAGTCAGGTAGTGGAGCAGGTCCCCCAAGGAGTCTGTGTCATCTCCCTCCTTGGAGGTTTTCAAGACTGAACAAAGCCCTGAGCAACCTGGTCTGAGCTGATGGCTAATCATGCTTTGAGGTTAGACTAGATATCTCTGTAATGCTAATCTTTGCAATAAGATGCTATGATGACAAGGTCCTTCCTTTGCTGATGTAAAGATCATGTCGAAGTTTTCTTTTCTGTGCATAATTCAGCTGGTCAAAAGTTGTGATTATCCCGCTGTATTTAGCATTGGTACAGCCTCACCTTAAGTACTGAGTGCGGTTTGGGGCCCCACAATTTAAGAAGGACATTAAGGTCCTTGAATGTGTCCAGAGGAGGGCAACAAAGCTGGTGAAAGGGCTGGAAGGAATGTCCTACGAGGAGCAGCCAAGGACTTTGGGCTTGTCTGGTTTGGAGAAAAGGATGCTGAGGGGCGACCTCATTGCTCTCTACAGCTTCCTGAGGAGGGGAAGCGGAGAGGGAGGTGCTGAGCTCTTCTCCATGGTATGCAGTGATAGGATGCGTGGGAATGGTTCAAAGTTGCGCCAGGAGAGGTTCAGACTTGACATGAGGAAGCATTTCTTTACCAAGAGGGTGGTCAAACACTGGAACAGGCTTCCTGGAGAGGTGGTCGAAGCCCCAAGTCTGTCAGTGTCTAAGACACATTTGGACAATGCCCTTATCAACATGCTTTAACCTTTGGTCAGCCCTGAATTGGTCAGGCAGTTGGACTAGATGATCGTTGTAGGTCCCTTCCAACTGAAATATTCTATTCTATTCTAAATCAAAAGGCCAAAAATTCCTCCTGATCTTAGCTAGATCACTAGACTAGTACAACTAAGACACACCAGCTTGTATAGCCAGCTTCACCCGAAGGAATGGTTTCATTTAGCATCAGATCTGGTAACTTTTGCCTTCCCAGCCCAAACAACCAGATACCCATTTGCAGATAGCTCATACAAAACAGTCCTTAGCACAAGTCCAGAGTGAGGCTTGAGTCATAATAAGAAAAATTAATCATTCTGCTTCGTGCACTTCCATATGTAATTACTATTGCAGATCTGAGCTGAAGGCAGTAACACAATTTATCTACACATTGCTTTCCCATGCCTTCAGTGTCAGCCTTAATTAGCAGAATCCAAGAACATTGACTGTGTTTGATTTCAACTACAAACATACCCTGTTTAGGGACTGACCAAGTCCATTCATGTCAGGGAGCTGCATAATTATCCTGGAATTGTAATAGGTAAGCTTTAAGTGCCAACAGGAGAACAGGCAACTGAGACATCCATGTAACTACATTACCTATGGTCACTTCAGCTTACACTAAGTGCTTTTCCTCTCAAATACACCTTCCTGCCAAAGACAGCTGATTGTTTATTTGCCTAGAATTCTTCAGTGTGCACTGTATATCATCTTACTCGCGTGTGCAAGCACTGCACTGATACTTTAAAATCCTAGTGAGACAAAAAGAAAAAATAATGACTACAGAAACAAGTACCCCTCGCAAGTGCAGTATACTGCAGAGGAATTATCAGTTCTTCTCATTCCTACTTGTATGGATTGGCTATGCAAACACAGGAGTAGATGTTTATTCATAATGGTTCTGCACAGGCTGCCGTGAAATAAGCTCTAGAGAAAGAGAAGTGAAGTTGAAGTGATATAAGAAAATCTCAGGTATTGTATGTTTTATGTCTCTGTAGAGCTACTGCACGGTAATGATGAGTAGAGAACTGCACAGAACAACTAAACTCTCCTGAATATTTCATCAGGATGTCCACCTCAGAGTTCTTAACAAATTTGGGGCAATTGTGTTACATTCATTTATAAAGTAATCTCTGTGAAATGCATTTCAGAAGACTCACTCTGCCTGGTTGCCTAAATAAAAAAAAAAAATAGACACTACTGTGCAAAACTGAGTCTAGAAGCATTGTTCACATTAATGGGTAGTACTCTTCTGCTTGGCTGATAAGCACGTGGCTACTCACCGGCTGAAAAGAAACCATTTACCCTACATGTTTTGTTACTTATTTCACTTTGGTGAAATAAAATAATGAGATTAATCTGTTACAATGGAAAACAAAAGCCAAGGAAGCTGTTTAGACTACTAAAAATTTCAGAAGTGGGTACAGGTCTTTGTGAGAGTTTACGCTAATCACTGCCAATCTGATCTTTTTCATTGCTAAGCTTCAATTAGCACCTCAGGAAAAAGCAATTCAGTGTGAGGTTTTCATCAGGGGAGACTTGCCCTTCTCTTCTCACTAGCTGCAAAGCTAACCAGTGTCCTAATTTCTAGCAGGCAATTCCTTTCAGCCTCTACACAGAGCAGACAATGGCTACTAAACTAAAACACCAGTTTGCTAACCAATTATCAATTAAAAACCACCTCTTAGCAATTTATAAGATAAATAACAATCTGTATTACGTCAAAACATTATCATGACAATGGAGTTGAAATCACCCAGCTTTACTGTAGTTTTATAATGAAACACAAATCTAGATGCTATACAACTGAAAGAATAGGGATACCATCAGAGTAGAAGGATCTGATAGGGTTAAAATATAGCTTCATTCTTATGAAATCATATTTTAGAGCTTCTCTTGGGATACATATTCTGGGTTCTGACTGCTTATATTCAGGATTTTTGTAGATCAAAAAAATAAGCAAGCAATTAGCAAATTACCACTGCAATTATATGCATGGGAATTTGAGGACAAAATATAGTCAGAAACAGTATCTCTTCTTTATTTCCATCTGCAAAAGCAAAAAAGGATTTTCTACAGTGCTGGACAAGATTGTATAAAAGACCTGCAGCAAAAACAATATTGCTGATTAGCGCTCTGCTAAAAATTTATTTTTCAGAAGACTGTCATTGACGTAAGCCTTCTCTTACCAAGAAACAGCTTCAAAGCACAATGAGAAAAAGTAATAAATGAACATGTCTCAAAAAGTGAAGTAGTCCATCTTGCTTGTTGTGAAGAAAAATAAGGTTTCTTTTCAGTAGCTATGCAAAAGGATCAGCATGGATCTAAGTATGCTGCTGAATGTCAAGGAATATCAAAATACCTAAGCGTGCCCTGTTCAGGGAGCCATAATAGTGCATCAGTGCTTTTTCTTACAACAATTATTCCCATCAATGTATAACTAAGTCTTTGAGAGCTAACTAGTACACATCTTCATAACACCACCCACAGGTAACAACAGATGAAATTATCATCCGCTGAATCTCTTACCACAGTTAGAGACACAGAGTCTGGCATTCAGTCTGTAACAGTATGATGTCCTAGAAATGCATACAGATTTACTCTCTTTAATACTATTGAAAGCACTTAAGTACTCAATCTTCTATTCACCATGTCTTTTGGGAAAGGCTCACAACTCTTACTGCTCTCTGCGTTGAGCCCATGCCAATAGGAATGGAGCACAACATGCATGGGCAGATCCCAGCATATTTAAGAGATTTCATTCCATACCCACTCCATACCACTGTGGGAATCTGAACACGTTTTGCACAAGAAGGGAGCATATGGGCTGGGTTTGTTTTGCTCTTTTTTTCCCCCCCCCCCAGGAGCATCTCCTAGGGAGAACAGCTTTGTGCATACCACTGTTCAGAACAGTCCGTCCCAACAAGAAAAGATGACACCAAGGGAAGAATTGTTTACTGCCATATAGAAAAGATTT
>VYZW01026779.1:35622-52547 GCA_013401315.1 Balaeniceps rex
ACAGCTGATACAGTTTTCATTCTCCGCTGAAGCTGCAGATGACTAGTCCCAAGTTATAAGAGTCTCCTTACTCCAAGATCACTCTACAGATATGGGGAGAAACAGAGTTTGCCTTTCCTCTCCCTTGGCTGGGCTTGTACAACCTGCCTGTAGCTTAGGGGACAAAGGAAGTGAGTCAAAGCATCAGATCAAAACTCAAACACAAGCACCTAAGGAAAAATAACTGTAATCACTGCTTTGTTTTTTTCTTTTCAGTATAACAATAGTTGTCAGTGAACATAACAATAAATTTAAATAATTATTCTTAGCTGTATTACAGGAATTGTTTGGAGCTCCTTTTCCCCTCCATGCTCCTCCTGTAGGATCTAGTTTACCCTCACATAAGGTTTGAGTGCTGACCATGAGGATTTTCTTCATTAAAACACATCAGATTCCACATGATCTTTTACATTTTTGTCTGTATTTTAATATCTTTTTCTATGATCAAAATACTGGTCTCCCATCAGGAAGAATTCATACAGTTCATAGCAGTATCAACATTAGCATTAAAAATAATGACTTAGGCTTCCTCAAGCCACTGCTCTAAAGGAAAGACTTCTTTAAGATTGCCTACTAGTACATAAGCTATTAGCTGTACTCATCTTTTAAGGCTTCTGTCTGTACTATAAATGTTAGAAAAATACTTGAGAAGCCAAGACTTTTGCGGAATTTTTTGATCCAAAGAGGTTTAGAAAAATATCAAATAGAAGCTAATTCATCATAAGAGATATTTGTATTTACATCTGTTCCTATAGCTACTGAAGTCCAGATTGCTGTTCAACTAATGTTTGACAGTTTTTAGGTCCAATAGTTTAAAAGAACAAGAGTATCAAGATTAGAAAATTATTTCTTGTTCTCAAAGATATCCTGAAGGTGGTTATTTGTTTTAGACTGTTCTCAGATCCCAACTCTACCTGTCAGAATTCATACTAAAACTACTTCAGATACTACCAAAGTATTTAACATTATATATGCTACTTCTCTGTGTCTTGTCTTACCACTCTAAAATGAGTATCTTGTAATAATTACCAATCTTCTTGCACAGAATTATTAAGAAGGTTAATTAATTAATGTTTCTAGCACTCCTGAGATTCTCAGATGAAAAAGCAGTACCTAGAAGAAGGGCTTTGAAGAAACTTTGAATTCACTGTCATAATCACAATTAAACCGAGAAGTTTTATAGTTATTCTCAGATTCTCTTTTCTTCAGTTCACTATTTTATTTTTTCCTACAAGTTGCCATTTGCTGCAAAGTATCCTAACTGATTTGAAATTCCATATTATAACTTGCTTTAGAAAAAATGTAAATTGCATCCATCATACATTAATCAATTGTATCTAGGCAACATAGGTGAGGTTAGATCATGTTTTTGCAATCACCCCCATGCAAAGAGATGGACTCGGTACCCTTCACCTCTTTCATTCCTGGAAGTAGCCACATTAGACCAAAAAAAGATGCTTAGCAGCATAATTGCTCCTTAACTCCTGACACCAACCATGTACCTCATTAGAATCTGTTCAGTGGGAACAGCAACTCGCAACAACATACATTAAATCTTCCCTGATCTTCCTGCCACTGTGGTTACATACTTTGACATTCAGTCCCTAGTTTCTCCTGTCAATCATTTTGAATTAACAACAGAGTAAGAAATTATTTTATAAAATATGGTCTAGACATTAAAAAAGAAAATCAAGAATATGTGGATTAAGAAACAGTTAAAAAAAAAAAAAACAAACAACACAGACAAAGAAAAAACTCAACTGTGTATATCAAATGTATGCTGGTTTCCTGGTTTCCTTCTGGCAGTTTTCAGGGCAAAGACAGTCCTTTCATTTACTTAAAGTTACTAACTGAATGTTCCTGAGAGACACCCATTTAGTGTCTGTAACAATTATCTAATAAGAAATCTTATAAAGTACAGTAAGATAAATAATTTTCAGAATCATATTCAGAATTTAAGATCATGACATTTGATTCATTAGAGATTACAGACTGTTATTAAAAATAGATGGTCTTGTTTTAACTTTCTGAACACCTGATTATTAGCTAATAAGCTTAAATAGCTTAATATTCTGACATTAACTTAAAAACAAGATATTATCTTTAAAAAAAAAAAGTTTCCAGAAGGATAAAATGCAGGTTTGGTCACTGAAATATACACCTTCAAGAAATACATGCAGTTATGACAGCAGTGTGCATGCTTTCAGTATTCTCTTGATCTTTATTTACCACTGAATCTGAGGCAGGTTCTGACCTCCGTTATATCCAGGGTAACCCCATAGATTTATTTCACTAACCTGAGCCTGATTTAGCTTTATAATTCAGAGTTTGGACTTGCTTTTATTATTTAAGCATGCTTTAGCCATATTAATATATTTCACTGTCACACAACAGAACTATATTTGCCCTGTATGTAAGTACTTAAGGGTTCGTATACTACCTGTTTTAACTTATCATCTGATGTGGAAATACAGACCAATTAGATGTACCGGTGGCTTCCAGCACGTACTGAGCACCGCTGTGAACCCCAAGCTACCACTGCAAGAGCACCACGCAGTCCAGCCTCAGACAACCCGAGGGAAGAAAATAAGCCACTGGCAAAACAGAACCGTCTCTGCAGCTGCTTTCAAAAATTTCAGTTTTCTGCCAAATCTTTTTAGCTGAAAACTTTCTGACTTTGTGTTTCAGCCAACTGTGAAACTCCCCCACACAAAGCCACTTTCTGAATTGTTCTACTGAGGAAAAAAAATTAGTAAAAGCATTGTTTCTGGCTTCCACTTTGTGTGGATATTTATACCTCTGGAAGTTAGTGCATACTAATATGCCTGAGGAAATTTTTCCCTTTAGTACTTTTTTCAGTTTGCCTTACACAGACCTTCATCTGTTCCTTGCTAACTCATTTCCTTTGAAATAAAGTACTCAGAGATTCCCCCACCACCCCTTCGTTTTGCCCCTTCAAGTTGCTGTAGCAGCAGAAAATTGTTACGTTTTTAACTCCAGTAGCCAGTGGGGAAAGCTTAAAACATGAAACAAATGGAACTATAAGCAAAAATGAAGAGAAATAAAAAGGATCTTAATAAATGTTTTTATTCTCTTTTTTTGGGGGGGGCTGACTCATGATGTTGGAATGAATGAGGCCGATAATAATAGTAAAATATTTAATTTTCACTCTATTTATAGGACTAGAAAATTTTCAATTCTAGTCCTACCAGACCAGAGCTGTTTGATACAAGTTACTACTTTTCTGCACTTAAATACATGAGATTTCTGAAGAAGTTTTAGCATAGTAGTACAAAAATTGCTTAAAGCGCTTGGCAGATGTTAGAAATAACATTAACTATATAATTATATATAATTTATAGATACATAAATTATGGGTTTTGTCTTGCTTAAAATATATCAAATTTTTATGTATTATTATAGTAATACATGCCTATATGTTATACATATAGATACATTGTATATTTATATTAAAATATCATATCTATTTGTGTCTATTTAAGGGGAAGTTACCATAATCTGATCCGTAACCTTTAAGAGTATCTTAGAGTCCATCTAAATGTATAGAAAATAACTAAAGATGGTATCATGGTTATGTAAGTGTCATAGTCACGGTGAAAATATAGGAACACAAACATTCACCTCCACAGCACCGATATAGAAGGTTTAGAGTGACTTAATAGAGCCTTTCAACACCTGAAACAAGGTTCTTGGGAAGACAAAGCTTCTTACAGAGATGCCTGGCAGGAGGATGAGAGAGGACAGACACAAACTAAAATGGAAGGTTCTGACTTGACATTAGGAAAATAGTTTGTGACAGTGACAGGACACTGAAGCGATGAAACAGGTTGCCCAGGTACCCAAGAAGTCTCCACACTTGGAGGTTTTCAAAACCCTGAGGAACCTACTTTGAACTCAGTGCAGACCCTGCTCTGAGAAGTGGGTTGGGCTGGATGCCGGGTCCCATCCAACCTGCATGAGTCTGTGAGTCTATGACATGTCTGTGTAAAAGCCAACAGTATAATCTCTTACACATATAGATTCTGAAGCATTCCAGACTCTGGACTTTTAAATTTTTTTCCCCTATAATTCTGATTTTTGAAATGAGAAAGAAATCCTAAGGATATAGGAGAAATATACTCGAAGTCTCTGGCCGCTTTGGAAAAGAACTGGCAGATGATCACAATCATGTCATTGTGACAGAGTTGCCACTTGACTCATGCTCTGTGGTCACTTCCTGCAAGTACATTCTTCAGTGCAACCCACCACCACCCAAAAGCGGTGGTTTAAGCTTTGACAGTGCAGAGGTCCATGCCAAGGTTCACAGTTTCAATTCAGAAGTGGCGAGAGAAAGAAAGAAATAGTATAAGCCAGGCCTCCATGCAGTTATTTACACCTGTGAGCACTCAGACTTTCCGCATCTGTTTGTATTTATTCTAACTACCTGTTTGACATAGTTGACCTACCTGAATAACTTATCACTCAAGCCAAATACAATGCTGAAGCATAAAGTTTAAATGAAAACCAAAAGCTCCAGAGATACTCAAGTTAGTAGAGTCTTTAATTACAGGTCGTAAAGAAAAACCTCATTCTCTTAAGCAAGAGGGGCCTTGCTTTGCTGGTAACTGCTGAAACACATTCCTTAAGCCTGGGAGACCCTTCAGCAAAACTAAGCATACTGGCAATTTCGAGTTGCTTTTTCACTGCCATAGCGTTCCTGTATAAAGCTACGATGAATGAAAACCCAGTTACTCTCACCATGATTTCTGGTGCCTGGTGATTTGTACCTCTGGTAGCATGCGTGTAAAATCACGGCTGTGAGCAACCCACAGGTAGCAGCTACAGGCTTTGCGCCTCAGCTGTAGATTTGGAGTGGCCTGGGAACTAGCTGATACTCTTCTATTCTCATATGATTCATCTCCTTTTACAGATATTAAATTCTGTGGTGTAATTACTAAAAAGTCTTTCACAATCTTCTTGCTCAGAGTACTCAAATCATCTGGGATTAGGCTATAATTAATTATGAACAGCATTCCTTACAAGCACATCCACTTTTATGAACAAACCTAGTTTTTGCAACAGTTTTTGCTCCTCACAGCTATTTGACTTATGGTTGGGCTAAAGAGGCTTCCGTTAGTGGTCCCCTTCCATCATTGCGCAAGTGGGTCACTGCAATATCTTAGAAAGTAGGCTGCCTTCTGCATTATTCCTAGACACAAGAAACACTTAAGATGTCAGAGTTCTGCTGTAATTGGACACGCCATAAGCCTCAGGCTCCTGCTACGTTGTTTTTACAATATAATGCCACAGTCTTGAATTGTAGTGTCTAGGATTATGTTCAAACTGTGTTTAAGAAAAATAATAGCTAAAATGTTGTAAAGGGGATTAAAACACCACTGTTTTTTACAAGATGGGAAACATACAGATTTATTATATAGCTTTATATAGTTTAAAAATGCTTCTGTAAATAGATCAGAGGACTTCTGTTTGTGAGGACATGCAGTATCTCAGAAGCAGCAATACATATATATTCACTGAAGCAGAAGCCAAGCATTGTTTACATAACTCCCCCCCAAAAACCAGAAGACTTGCTTTCACTCAGATAGTCATACAGCTGCAGCGATTGTGCTTTTGCAGAAATTGAAAGGGCGGGTGGTTAAAAGCAGGCTGTTGGGTTTTTTCCCCTTAGTGCTCCCTAATTTTTGTCTCGCCCTGCCCCCTGGTGGGAGCACAGACCATGGGTCTGTTGGTCTCACGGAGGCCCATTTGTACAATGTAACCCCAAATTACACTGCATTTCTTATATAGCTATTTGTGAAAAAGAATGTGTATAACTTCACATAGGAAGGATTTAATTAAATACTAAGGAGAATACAATATTATTATTTAATAAAAGGCTGTGTGCTGATTTATCTAAAAATTAACAAAGCACCTGCAGAATTTTCACAATGTTGCAATAAATACCCTTTCTATTCTAGATAGATATTTAATAGTCACAATTAAATGAGAATGGATAGTAAAAATATATATAAAAACATATAATGTTCATTATTCAATGGTATTTTAGTAAGAGCTCAAGATACAGCATCAACTATAGCATGAGAGAAAGTTTGTTTATTTACAGATTACATAAATTCCTTTTTTTATTTCTAGAAGGATCAACAAAGATGATAGCACAGACCTGCTGTGCGTTAGGGCTTGGTAGTTGAAAAGGTACTTTAGATCTAACAGGTACGAAGGACAAAAGCAGAATCAAAGGCCTTAAAAATGTTAACACTTGTCAGCCATTTAACTGCTGCAATTCTGCTCTCACCGAATGATTTCCTCTAAGAGTTACAAAATAAGATACTACCAGCACAGATACACGCTAACTTTAACCTCTTCAGCACATTCAGACGTGTTCAGATTATTTTTGACACATCTGTATTGCAACCTCAATTCCTTCATCCCATTTCAGCTCAAAACACTTCTGTATACCCATCAGCTCCCTCAGGCAGCCAGGCCACCCACTGGCATTTCAGCTTTCTCTTGCCCTGAACTCCGGGTGCTGTAGATGCTAATGGCTGCAGGCAGCACATTCTGCTCTTCTCTACACTAGAGCTGTAGTGGGGGGGGGGGGGGGGGGNTTTGACAGTGAAAACACCAGCACCGCAGTCTCTGAACACACCAGAGCCTTTGAGGCAACAACGTTTGCAAGGGCTCACTGTCGCAACACTAAAGGCAAGACCAGCGTGTGACACTGGAGTACACTCACCTCCCCACGCTCCAGGAACCACCACAGGCCTCCTGATGAACCAGAACAGTCTCAGCAGCAGCCAGAGCCCTGTCCACCTCGCTTTCTTCAGGTGCATCTGCCTTCAGCATCCATCCAAAAAACAAATGGATTCTTACACCCTTCCTTGGTTTCCTGCCGCAGAGAGCAAGAGTTACTTTTTAACATATATATGTATGCAAGCTGATAGAAAAGCTCAATCCTGTTCTCACCCAGACAACAGAAATCAGAAGTAACTGTAGAGGCATATGTAAGAACAAAACACTAAAATACCAGAAAATACCAGAAACCAGAGCAGAGGCTTTATGATTTCTGTATACGCTGTGGCCTGGATTCTCAGCTGGTATAGAGCAGCATAATTTCCACTGCCTTCGACTTAACTGCTTTGCATTCACCAAGAATCCAGCCATGTGTGACAGTTTTGGGCAAAGGGAGATTAGACATCTTGTCACAGTTACATAACAATTTGCCTGAGTTGTGAATTTACAGGTTGCAATCAGACTGGTCTGTCCTGCAGATGCATGTGAAAATGCCCCAGGCTATGTGACACAGAATTACACAACATCCCTGACTATCAAAAACCTGGTAAGAAAGGGTAGGTTGCAGATGAAGATGAACTGCCAGCTGCAGACTAAAACCAGAATGTTGAGAGAACAATTTCTTATGGCTGTGTATTACCACAGGACAACCTTTTCTTTACTTATCCACCCAACCCAGACTAATTTGTGTTCAGGCATTTAGGGATTATACGTCTTTATGAATGCCAGGTAGTGGGGTACATAGGGTTCTGCTTTCAGGGCCGTTTGATGGCTTATTTTAATAATGCTCTAACGACACAATTAAAACCTGATGAGATCTCAGTTTGGTTAAGTTCAGTTAAATTGCCAAGGGTACAAGAAGGTGCTATAAAGTCTAATTAAAAAAGAGAGCTCTCACTCTTGTTTACGTTGAAACACAGAAAGGATTCCGGTTCATCTCCAGTGACTGTAATTGATTTAGTCCCTGATTTATACAAATCTATATTCTAAATAATTCAGATGAGGACCTGCTTCTGCAATGCCTGTTTGTGTCAAACAGGATATACTCAGATGAATAACAACATTGATTTTAATATTCTAACTGCACACAGGAAATAAGTAAGTAAATAAATAAGCAGGAAGATTTGGAAGGTGAGATGGTATCTTATTTTTTGTGGTACTTCGGATTATAAAACACTACCATGCTTGAAGTTGTTTGGTTGGGCCATCTAGCCCATAAGCAGTTTTCTTGATGTGCTCAGGGAAGAGGCACGTAGCCAAACCCTGCCTACTCACACACAGCCTTGTGAGTCAAAGCAATCTTCCTGAGGCAAGCGGGAGATAGCACAGCTCTGCCCCACCTCTAGGCCACAGAAAGGGCCCCCAAGGGACCAGCCTCAGTGTTAAGTTCTGCAGAAGCTACAGAATGGAAAAAATTCCCACCTAGCAAGCTCTGGGGCTTTCAAGACCTCTTTGTGTAACACCTCTCATTTTACCTGCTGATATGCTCCAAAGTTTTTGCCCCAAAGCCCAGACAGAGTTGGAGCCAACCAAGGGAGGTGGCAAAGGCTTCGGACACAGCTCCCAGGCACGCTGCTTCACATCTTGGGTTTGCTGACCAGGAGAGCTGACTTCTTTCATCAAACCAAAAGATACAGCTGGAAAAAAAAGACAAGTTTTCAAGACACATGGTCCTTAATGGCTTTTCTGTGCCCAAAAACTTCTTTTTCCAACCAACTGGTCTGTCTAATACAAGGTATCACCTCTGCCTATCCATCTTGCATACTCACCAAGCAAAGTTATCTGAATAAAAGAAAACCTCTGGCATTAGAAGACACAGATAATTCCCTTAACAGATAGGACTGGTTGGTACATGTGTCTTGGCTCTAGCCAGTTTTTGCTTTGGACAGCTCATGGTCCTCTCTCATCTAAGCAGTGTGCAGCAAATTCCTTGCACAACTTATATCTGTTCCCTTTCACTAACATCACACCGGATAGTTTCCATAGCCTCCTCACAAACTCAACCCATAATGGGGGAAGAGGGAAGTGAACCTGAAGAAGGAAGATATTTCAATGATCTTATAAGAAGTGTGAGGAATTCTATACAAGAGATTACTTCTATAAAATCACTAAATGGCTTCCATATAACCATTAAGTGTCTGAGCATATTCTCCAGAAAGACATGCTGCTTGGCAGTCCAGTCACCCCACTGTGATACCATTAGAGGACTTGCTCTTTTTGCCCAGGATGCAGCCAGCATAAGCGACCTGACCTCCCAGAAAAGATTTTAAGCTGCTCAAAGGAAAGCAACAAAGTGCATGTCACAAATACAGAAAAAAATTTCTGAATTTCCCAGCAGTGTTAAGTACAGTAGAAACGATCAATACGCTTTTGTGTGTGTGTGTGCAAGAAAGTACCAGTTATCCAGACAAATAACAGAAAAACAAATTCCAGTTGTACAAATTTTAAAAATCCATTTGAGCTCACATTCTGTAAGGCTGCATCAGACATAACATGTTGTACTGCACAAAGTATATTGCAAATATTTGTTTTCACTGTAAAAAGAAACAAACTGTAGCTAATTAAATATCACACTGCCTTTGGAAAAGAAAACAGAGTAAGAGGGAGGCTGAGAGGGCTATCTGTACTCAGCCTAGTGACCAGAAACTGTAACTAAGGAACCTACCTTGCTTCTACCGCAGGGCACTGATTTGCTTTTTCACTGTGGACTGTGGTCTGTGGCTGGGCTCTTGCTCTCTGCAGCCTGACTGGCAGTGTAATTCACCTTCTGGAAAAACTCCCTGCAGAGATTTTGTTGCAATGCCTAGTGGGGATGGCCAGGTTTTCCATCTCTTCAGACTCCAGTCAAGTGCTTTAAGCATTATGACCAAAAAGTGAGTTAGAGAATTAAGTATTAATACTTGCATATTTTCTGTCTCCTAAGCAACTACTCTTCTTTCTTGTTTCAGAAGATCTAGAATACAAACACACACACACAAAGATTAAGGCAAAAATATACATTATTATTTCCCTCAGAAAGATATGTGGTCTCCCCTACCCAAGATATTTTTTTGCCATGGCTTGTAAGCAGCAAACGCTAGAAAGATACTTGCATCACTTCATTGGAGAGATGTGAGGGAACCTGCTGTCTTGTGTTAGGCAGCTCTCATCCCATTCCCATCATGGATCTCTGCTCAGGCACCTGGAGCGCCTCCTCCTCCCCCTCCTTCTCCAACCTTGGGGGTCGCAGGGCTGTTTCTCACACTTTTTTCCTCACTCCTCACCACCTTTGTGGCATTTTGCCGTTTCTTAAATACGCTTTCACAGTGGCACCACCAGCTTGGCTGAGGGGCTCGGCTGTGCCCTGCTGTGGGGCTGGTGGAACCGGCTGGAACTGGCTGGAGCCAGCTGGAACCGGCCGTGCCCGGCCTGGGACAGCCCCGCCCTCTCCTCACAGAGGCCACCCTGCAGCCCCCACTGCCAGTGCCTCGCCACAGACACCCAGTACAGAGAAACCCAATAAAGAGAAAATTCAGGACATTTTCTAGGATTCAATGAAGTGAAATTCGCACCACTCTAAGAATGACAACAGTTTGCTGTTTTTCCTTGATGAAAAGTGCTATTTTTCCCCACTCGCAGGAGGGACTTCTTAGCAGTTGTCTGAAATTTGTGTGATCCCTTACGGTCCGAGCAAGCTGAAATTGAATTCTCCTTAGTGAAATGAGTCATTGCAATCTTCTACTCACATCCATAATCACATCTGTGCCTGGCTAGCTGGTCAAAATTAGGATGAAAGAAATATACCATCAGCTAAAAAGCCCGCGCATGAGAGAACTGAACGGATTTTGAGACATACAGCCGTTCCCAAGAGGCAGCTGTATTGCCCGTTAGCAGCTAAAGGTCAACTGAAATTTCCAACCTGGTTCTCCTAAAACGTAGTTTTTACCCCAAGAGATAATGCGATCTATTCGCTTTTTATCTTAATTCAGGATGAAAAAAATTCTTTTTAAAAAAAAAAAAAAAAATCACTTGAATGTTTTCCTGGAGGAAAATTCCATTTCCCAACTGCCTTCCTAAGTCCTTCGAGCAGTCTCTCTTTGCAAAAGCACTTTTACCAAAGCTCTTCCAGTAGGGAATATTTTATGAAACACGTTTGAAAGAGATGTTCAGCACCCAAAAGATGCAAAGACACATCTTAGCTTCTCCCAACGAAGAATGTAATTCTCCCCCTCAGATCAGCCAAACGAGAACGTACTTCAACAGAGCAGCAAACAAGATGGCCGTCTCTGTCCTCTGCTCTTCCAGCACACGCTGCTGGGAAAATGCCTACTGCCCAATTCACAAAGCGCAGGTTGTTAGCAGGACAATAAAGGTTAAGTAAATATGCAAACATCAGTCTAATCTATTTCTTATCTATGACCTATTAATAAGCTAAAAAATAACAGCTTGGAATTAATTGTTGAGGATACTCAGTACACCAAGAGGAAAAAAAAAAAGGCAGCCTCAGATCAAGTTTTCTTCTAGAAGTTGCTGTATAGAGACAGAATCTTCCTTTTGTGCACCTACTTCTTAATCTTTGGTAAATTTTTAATATGGTTAGCACATAAGGTCCACAGAGGGTCATTAAATCCTCTGATTTTATATTTAGAAGCCCATAGAATTTCTTCAAAACCAGCAACCACCCATTTTTTACTTGAAGCAATGGAAAACCCATTACCCCTTTCCTCATTCCTTCTAGTCATTAATACATCTGACTCACAAAAATTTCACCTGAAACACTATAGACCGATGCTGATATAATTGTGTGAGTGACCTTCTTTACTGCAGCAGGATTACAAATAGGAATGCTCCTCCTAACATGGCTGTAGAAATGCAGCCCAGCTTCTTAGTGCTCAGGGACAAAGAAGTGGACGCTTCTGCCTGGGCAGAGGTGACAGTTTTGAGAGATCGTGCTTTAGAAATCACGCTGACGGCATGTGCCCTCAGAGCCGAGAGCCGTCAGGGAGTCCAGTTTCCCAGTTTCCTTTCCTACCTTCACCATAGGTACCATGATTATTGTTTTTATCTTCCTACCAGTACAGAAAGTCTCTTCTGCTGCTGTTTGGTACATTTGTCAGTAAATTTCCACAATTATTATGTGAATATATGTTATATCGATATTATGTGAAAACCTGGACCTTCATTAAAATAATGAGGTAACTTTTACACCTGCATTCAGTTATAAAAAATACATCTATTTCTAGGAAGTAGTTTATACACCTAGGAGTGATATTATTATTCCTTCATTCCTGTGACTTCTCCAAGAGGGGAAAAAAAAAAAAAAAAGTCTTATTTGTACTACAGTACTGATTATATCCCCCTAACAGTGTCTGACTGTGCTAGGCACAGTAAACACATGAAACAATAAAGTGACTTCCTGCCTCAAAGAGGTTACACTTTAAGCATACGTGACAACAGATGGAGAAAACCCTGGAGTATTAATATTGCATGCACCAGAAGGGATTATTCTCACCAGGCATGAATTAGGCTGTACACTGTTGCTACTTGTACTGAAAGTCCTTGGTCCAATAGCACATCTTGCAGGACTGGAGGTGGAATTAGATTTTCTTTCAAAGTCTGCAGATTGAGTGCTCCCTCCCACGCATTTCATTATACTGCTGTCAAAGTTCATTCTCACTGGAATTGTCATTTTTATTTTGAAAATGTTTTCAGATTGCAAGAGGCTGCAATGGAAAGAATCACTGACACAAATTTGGCATGCTTTTCTGTAAGCAGTAGAAGGAAACTCTGCCTGCATTGCAGGCATGACAATCAGCATATCCCACGGGTAAGGCTACTTGTTTCCCCTCCTCTGAAAGCAACACAGAACATAGCTGCACCAACAGTCATCATTTACTTTCCTATCAGCACACCGGTGGTCAGCAACAGGGGAAAAGGAGAAGTTAGTAAAATCCAGCATGTTGTGCTTGTATATGCAGGGTCTACAGCATTTCTGCAGCAAACTACGGACCTGAAAGTCCAGACGGTTTGTAAGCAGTGCCCTTACAAGTAATTTTTCACTCTGACCAAGCCAATTTAAAATCTGTTACGCTTGTCTCCACTGAGAATGGCTTTTGGCATATCTCAAACAGATTGTAGAGCGGTTTTCATTTTTGAGAAGCTTTGTTTCTTCTTCTTCTTCTTCTAATACTTTTGAACTTCCATAGAAGGACTAATCAAACCAAAAGAATACTCTGTCATAGGCTGTGTGTGGACCAGATGTGCTTCCGTTGATGTTGCCGAGAGATTTCTCCCAGTGGATTTGAATTGGGAACATGAAGAGGCCATATGGTAGTAACGATAATTTACATAGCACCTTTTATCACCAAATATCACAAAGCACCTTGCAAATCACCTACTGTACAGGAAGAATTTCACTCAGAGCTGAAATGCAAATACCTTTGGGGTAAAACTTGGCAAATACATAATAGCACACAGTAATGCTATGAAACAATTTGTAACCAGTTGTGAAGAATAAAGTCATAGCAAACTGAAATCATGAGAGGAACACAGACGGACAAATTATAGTTACAAACCAGTTGCAATCTGCACAGTTTCACCCTATATGTGAAGCAATAATTTGTTAAAATTAGTTTCTTCCTTTTGATAAATGCAAGTCTGTTAAAATTATCTGCAAATAGAGACATTGAAAATAGAACACAAGACTAAGTGGATAATTTGTATTAGTTTTGCAGACTTACTGTGCATATGTACAGTACATGTGTATATATCATCTTAATCAAAATGTCCCAAAAGGTAATGTGGCCAAGAAAAGTTACACTATTTTTTATATTTGTTATTAGGAGGTAGTGTGGGAGGCTCTGGACAGTTTCTGATACTATCATGCATATCACTATGTAAGTTAAAATAATCAAGAAAAAGCAGTTGTTTCAAATACAATGAAATTTTCTTTCTATCCATCTTGGGAAAAATGAACAGTAGGAGAAAGAACACGTGATAGAGTGCAATATGCATCAGAGTCAGCAAAGAAAACAGTCAGTATTTAATTTTCGAATGAAACAACATTAAATTGCTTTAGTGAGGTCTATTACTTGAAAATGTTACCTTCTTTGGTTACCATTCTACCACTTCCAGACTGACACTTCGTTGCAGCCCAGAATGTGTCTTATCTCCTGTAGATATATTCATATTATGTTTATGTGCTGTAAGAAGGCAATTCTAAATGCTGCTCAACAAATCAAATGAATATTAAGGAGACATACAACATAATTTAATTCATGCTGCATATTTATAGACCTCCCAAAAGAACTTACTACAAAATCATTCAAAGCACTTAAAACGAAACTGGAAATGTAGGTTTTATTTAAAGAGATTTTCGAGACGAAGATTTTCAAAGAACCCAGAAAGTTCAGCTGCCAGCTCCTACCTTTTGATTCTCTAAGAATTTGCTATCCACCCACGGTAACCCAGGCCTGGTCACACAAAGTCACAGCAGTCTTAGTATCACATTTATCCTCATAACCTAGCCACAGTGGTCCTTCCTATCCCAGAAAAGATAAAAATGTAAAGACAGTGTTACTGATTCTATAGCAAATGACCAGCAGGTCTTGTCCACATTCCAGTGTTACAACCTTTTGTAACCAAGACCGAAACATTTTCAGCATAGCCATGTGACAGATGCAAAAATTTTGTGTACTAAACTAGCTTCTAATTAGGAGCAAAGTGTTTTCTTGGAGCTGTTCAAACCTTTAAAATTGACTGTGATGAGATACAGTGTCAGGATATTCCTGTTTGCTCCAAAGGAATAACAGCAGAGACTGTACAGCAGACACACCAATACGCAGCTGTCTTCAAAATTACGGGTTAGAAAAGACACCAAAGATTTCATGAATAGAAGCGCAGCTCTCTGAGGGAGAGCAGCGCAGCCATGTACTGAGGTTCTGTCTGCTTACCCCTGACATGCACCTAATTAGCGTTCCTGGAAAATGTGCACTAGCAGTGTCACTCCACAATTACGATGCCCATTTTCACGGTCATGTTTTGTTCACCCTCCTGATTGTAGTACTTAGAATCGGAGGTGCAGAATAGCATGAATGCAGCGCACTCAACCCCCAGAAGCAATTTTCTTTTTTTTTTATTTTTAAAGTAAGAGTCATATGCACTAAAAGGATGTGGAAAGACTATTATTACACTACCTTTAAATACGTTTAATGGCACCACATGCTGACTCAGAAATTCCTTTCCTCCAAGCCTGTACAAAGTGGAGGGCCTAATTGTGAATGCTTTATTACTGTGTTGATAAATGTACCATATCATTCATTTCTTTTCAGAAAAATTTCACACAGGCCTTTTTTAATACAATGTTTTAAAGATAAAACTCCAATATATCTATTTAGACGAGCCATCTTAGCTTCTGTAGTAAAAATACTAATAATTGCACTTACCGTACTTCAGATCTTCGAAGTGCTGTACAGATATTAAGCAATTTATCCCTGTTGACAAGGATTTTAGTTTGCATTGGACAGTAAGTAGCAGCAGGTACCTTACTTCCCCGCCTCCCCCCGCAAGGTATTTTCCCCTACCTGTTTTATTGGACATATGCTAGATGAGGGCTTCGCTTCTCTGTCCATGGGAATTCCAGACATCCCTTACTGGCGCTACTGAATGGTTTGAATTTGCTTTTACCAGCCAGAGGAACCCATCAGACATCTATTACTTGTAAGATCTCTCAGGAATGGAAAGGAGAGTCAACTTTCTTCTGATGACAGCTCTCTTGCCATAACACTGTGCTGCCCTGGGTAGGTTTTACAAGGAAATATCCCCTTTTTTCTAGCTCCGATGCCCTTATTTACTATCACAACTAATTGAACCAGAATAAGCCAGAATCTCATCTTTTGCAAGTGCTGGGGTAGAAACTCAGGATGAGTGCAGTCCCAGGGATGGTGCTTACACAAATACAAGGATAAAAGTTGTTGTCCTTAGTTTTTTTCAAAGTAGCCCAGTGAAGCAGGACTTGAGAATTCCTGCTGTTGTAGGAGACCACCTCCTTTTCAGGTGGCAGGAAGTGCAGGCAAAAGAGTGGGTTCTGCTCTACAGACTAGGACCAACTGTGCAATAACTGCGATTTAGAGCCAGAGCCTGTCACAGCGGCAATGAGAGTCTGCCGTTCCAGAAAACAGTTGAACTTAAAACATATTGCACCCCCATCCCACCCAGGAACTCAGAAGCTGGTACAGTCCCAGTTCCTCTTTGCAGCATCTCTTCTTTCTGTGAGTGTTCAGCAGTATAAAGTACTCATGTCCTTGAAATTTCAAATTAAACCCCAAGGAGATTGAGGAGTTTGCAGATGTAACAAGCATTAATTCAGTAGTCTCAGTTGGCAGAAGCGCATTTGATGTTCAAGTGCATTACAGCCATTTATCTTTTGCTTATCCAGGAAACCATTTCTATAAGCTTGTGAGGGGAACATTTCAATAAACATTAAAATAAAACCATTGGAGCAGCTTGGCAATCCCACTTCCAAATGGTACCAGCATAGAGGTAAGGCATAGCCACAGCAGCTGTGGATGTGCTTTGACCTTGTGTTGCTTCACTGCCTTCCTATCTCATAACGGTACATGTCCTGAAAGTGCTCTGCCGCATGCTCGCTTCCCCCGGGACTGTATGGCTACCTCTGCAGAAGCAATTCTGAAGGCTTGTGTTAAAACCCAACTCCCTGCTTTTTGTGACCAATACAAACCAGCAGATCTAGAGAAAACAACCCCTGCACAGTGATCATCTTGTCCTTGGCAATACCAGTAAACAGCGCTCCAGGCAGACACAGGCTGGTATTTTGCCACAGAGACAGCACTTCTCTATCACACACAAAAAAAAAGACATTTGTTTCTTAGGTGCCCAAGTCAATCATCTTTGATTCAGACATCAGTTGTTAAGCTTTTCTCTTGAAAAACTAACATGCACATGGCTGTATTTTCCATTATATCCAGAGCTGTATTCTGAATTCTGTCTTGGAGGCTGCAGTAGTTACAGATTAGGTTTTGATGACAAGAATTAGGAAGGTGTTATTTGTAGAGGGTAGGACTTGCTATAAGAATTTA
>VYZW01026779.1:56706-68118 GCA_013401315.1 Balaeniceps rex
CGAACCTGTTATGTAGGTAACAAGGACAAGAAAGCAAGGTTGCCTCTCTCTCTGCTGTCCAGCCACACCCCAGTTCCCACTGCAGGACAGAAAGACACTACACAGAACATTTCTGTTGTACATGAACTGCAAACAAGCAAAGACAGCAGATACCCTCTACTGCACAGCATGTCAGCTAATGTGTGCAGTTCCTGACAGGCCACTAATCGATCACCATAGGGAGACAACAGCATGGGGCTACTGGGAGACATTCCAATATGCTTTCCTTCGTTCTTTTTCCTGAATGATTGCCCAGGAGAGGTAGGTTGGATAAGGCTCTGCTGGAGTTTGGGATGCACATTTTTCACAGTATGGGAATTACTGCATACAAAGGAGACTTTCAGGCCTATAAATAAGAATGAACAAGTCTTGGGGCAAACCAGAAAAAAAGGGCGTGTTTACATAGGGACAGTAAGGAGAGAGAAACCTAAAAAGAGAAAAGAAGAAGGGAGACTTGGTCTTAAAAACTTTAAGAACAGCTGCTTGGATTTAATCTCCACAGCTGAGTCCTGAGAAATTCTGCAGAATCAAAACTGAAATTAAATAGAGACTTCTTTAGTGAACAAAGTAAGAACATGGCTAATATTGGATATGCAGAAATGACCATGTATTCTGCCTGAGCACTAACTTCAAAGGACAGTGTGCTGAAACTTACAGATTCTCTATTTACTATTTATTTTTGTATTGACAGAACAGAGGTGGGACAAAGAGGCTGGAGGATGTGACAGCTTAATCAAACCTCCATTCTGAATTCAAACCTGAATTGGACCTGAATCAATACACACAGGTCCTGAGCACCACTGCGTGCCTCCCCTAAAAAGCTCCACTGACCTGAATACTAGATGAATGCCTCCCTCGTGCATCCTGGCAGAGCCTCAGTTCCCCAGAACCTGAGACTTTCAGACCCATTTAGGAACTGGCAGAAATGGAACTGGGCTCCCAAGGCTTGAAAGAAGTCTCGATCCTAAAGAAGCAACACAGAAAACAAATGTGTACCTCTGTAAAAATACTCACATCAGCACAGTTAAATATTGGAGGCTTGAGGGAATACCTTACAAACAGTTGTCTGCAGAGGAAATGCAGACAATTCCTTTATGGGCCCTACATAGAATGGCTGGCAATTATTTCTTACACAGCCAATCTTCCTAGCCTTGACCTGCATAACTTTAGAGTAAGAAGGAAATAGAGAAGCAGCAAATCATGTAGAAATATGTGCCACATGTTCCTCACTCATGGATTAAACAAAACAAAGAATGCTTCATTTCATTTTTCAAGCAGGCTCTCTATGTTTCTGGAGAGTGCTGATGCCCTGTGATATCTGAGCAAGATAGCATTAGGACTGTACACTCTGTACTCCTCCTTGCTTTCTTAATAAAAGAATAATGAACTCAGTGGTGCAGAAGCAACACAACATGCTGCTATGAAGGAGACCTCAAAGCCCACTCAGCTGCTTCACTGGTGTGTATTAAAATTAATGAGTTTCTGCTACAGAAAGAAAGAGGTGTCCTTACATGGGAATGAGATCTATGATCTTTGTATTGTAGCACAACCACTGAGCAGCACAGAAATCTGCACAGCTCAGCCTCAAATAATAAATTTCTTTTAACAGGAGGAAAGTGAGGACAGACTGAATACACTTGCTACATATATTGAAAGAGAGGATAGGAGAGCTTTTCATTTGCATCTTAAGCACCTTCCCATTAGTAAAGACTGGATTGCTGTTAAAGCTCTCCTTTTTCCCCCCCATTTATATAGCTAACAGAGCAAAAAATTGGCAATATTGAATGCCAGCCAGCACCTGAGGCTGCTAACTCAGCCAATATAGCCACAATACTTAATGGGTCTCAATTACAGAGCCCTTATTTTTGTGCATGGGAACATATATCTGGAGGTCAGCACATTTCATTAATATTTTTGATTAACGCATCCTTCACAGTGGTTTTGAGCTTTTAATGCTTCCCCGTTAATGAAGCAAAATTCTGAAGCAGCTATTAGCTTGGTACAGAATACAATTTAAAAAATGCTGTTTCATTAAGACAGCTCAGTTTTATCCCAAATTCTTCCAGGCTTCATCCAACTGCAAAGAGGAGTTAATAACACACTGCTACACTCACATCTCTTTGAAGCTTATTTCCTGCCTCTGAGTTCCAGTGCAGAACAAAAATGACTAGCATGTTTCATATCTGAAAAGCACATCAAGTATTTTGTGAGTTTGGCTCAAGCCATTTGCTTGGACTGAACTTATAACTGGAGGACACTTTTGCCATAGATTACCTAAATTCCACAGAATAATTGCCCAAAATCTTAAGGAAAATCACTTCCTTTTCTTAGGTGCTAGAGACCTGCCAACCTCAGACATATCCATGAATGCCAGCTTCAACTATGGTATAGAATCACAAGTGCCAAATCATGGTAAAAATCAGAAAACCAGGATCACCTCAAAACTGCTCTGAACTGTCCTATAGGCATCAAATATTCCCATCTTACTGAGGATATTTGATCTCAAACTATTCAGGTTTGATATTTATGCACTTTCTGTTCCAGAGTTCATTGCAACCGATAGAGAACTCTGAGCTTTTACAGAGCAGGAAAAAGAAAGGAAAAAAAAAAAAATCTTGAAGGAGCATCGACAATCCAATCTGCTAATGTGTACAGCTTTCCAAATTTAATTTTTTTAGGTTCCTGTGGCTGTGATTTATACCTAAAAATCTTTGCTATGTCACTGATGTTGAACTCGGTGTTTCTACAGTATACCTGCCTCAGTCTGCAAACTGCTTCTGTTCTAATTTAATCGAGTTCAGCCTATTAATAGTATCGTGTAAAGGGCAGTTATTTTGCTTATCTCATTAAAATCCAGAAATTTGCTACACTGCCATGCCATCAAATCCCAGTCAGTCTAGGAGCATTCCATTAGGACTGCATTAGTTCATCATTACTGAAATTTATTTTTCTTTTAGTCTCACTAGAGTCAAGCTTCCTCAAAAAAGATACCACATGAAGAAACATGACATCTGAAGGCCAGCCTCCACCACTTCTTTTTGGGAAGAGGTTTTTGGGAAGGCAAGAAAGAAAATGGAAATTCAAGTGTGTCCCAGAAGACTCCAGAAACGGTTATTTGTATGGCGTAAGGAAAGAACCCTCCATTTTGTCACTTCCCTGTCGCTAGCTGGCAAACTCTCCACTCCCCTACTTTTGTAGAAGGGGCAAGCCTGAAGTTAAGCTCCGGAGAGTACCTGGGGAATACTCTGATTCTGGGGATATTTGAACCCCAATGCAGGTGATTCCACCCTCTCTAGTTTAGCCAAAGCAGAACCCCAGCACTGAGCAGTCTGCCATATATTCAGTAAAACCTCAGGCTAGGCTCTGGCAAAGAGCTGATTTCCTTCCTCCTTCCTTCCTAAAATAGAGAAAGTGCAATTGGATGTGTGGTCTCACAGAAACATAATTGTTAAGAGACATTTCCACAAGGAATTGCAAGGCCAGAGAGACAGATACAACCTCTGCTAAAAGGAATCATACTAACAAGACAGAGGCCATGTACACATCAGCAAGGCCTGGGGCTCACTAGAAAGAGAGCTGTGGAATGAAACAGTTGGTGCTGATGACCTGACATCCTCACTATGTGTATTTCATGGGGGTTTACCACACACAAGAACAAATCAGGTCCCATTAGGGGCTGAATGCGGTTGGTGAGCATTGAATGTGCTCTTGGAACACATCGTCCTCTTCAGTTTCATCCAAAAGAGATCCAATAAACACCCTAAGAGTGCTCCATGACGTGAATCAAAGCACGTTTAGCAGGGACAAGCAGATTGGCCACAAAAGCACATTCCTGATCTGAACTAAACCACTAATCTAGCCACACTATAAATTCTTCTGTATGAGACCCTAACAGCAGAATATACAGAGGAATAAAATACATTCTGTGCTGTGCCCAGGGATGCACCCCTGAAAAGTGGAATCAGGATGCATCTTCCAAAGTGAGGTGATGCTATGTGAAAGACAAACAGAAGAGCAGGCAATTTTTTAAATTAGAGATAATGGAATGAGGCAATTTAAAGTAATTTTACTCCCTCTAAGAGTAAAATTTACTTTTACATTTTAAGCGAGTGAGAACAGCTATGCAGCATGAGCCACAGAGCTAAGCACCAAAAGGAGTGTCTCCTCCAGTGTCTTGGATCTTTCTCCAGTGAGATTCAAATGACAGAAAAAAGATCAGGATTTTTTACAGGCTTAAGACCTTTGACACTCTCAGCTTTTCTGTATCTAGTTTTTGTCACACAAAATTAACCAAAGGTATTTTGACATGCCTAAATAGAAATAAAATTATTTTTATTCAGACGGAATTTAGATATAGTAACAAAACTTCAAAGCGATCTATTTTCAGCACTCTGTGAGAAGCTGGAAGACATTAGCAATTGTACATATTTGTTTGGAAACGTTTACAACACACTTAAAAAGCAGGCAACTAAGCCCGGATTTCTAATGCCAGGAATCAAATTCAATCAGATGAAAGTTTGGCAGTACTTTGTGTAGAAAAATGATGCATAGGAAATGACACAGTGAGGGTGGGTCACTTTCATATAACACTAAATTGAGCAACATATTAGTAAACATATAATTTAAATTAATTTCAAGAATACTAATCTGAAAGGTGATCCTGTGCCAAATGAAACACAGTTTTTATCCATTGCAGTGGATCAGTTCTTAGTGATCATGGGTGATATTTGCAAATCTGTAAAGACTTCAAGTCAAGCTGTAAATCTGCATTTCAACATCTCCATAAAGTATCTCCATTTTAAGGAAGTCTAAGTACGTACAGCTCTTGACTGACTTAGGTAGCACTTCATGAGAACTAGGTAGAAGAGTTGAGACTTCATGCACTTTGCTACTGCCTCTCATATCTGACCGGTTGAACAAAAAATAATGAAGCATAAATCCATCAGCTGCCCTGAGCTGTTCAGTTGCCATCCCACCATGCTACTGCTTCTCTGTTCTGGCTAAACTGAGCAACAGTAAAAAAGATAATATCTTAACAGAGAAGGAAAAGGCGTTCTTTTGCTTTAAAGCTGTTTAGGGTTAAAATGCAACAGCAGCAAGACTCAGAAGAAAGTAATCAAGGAAGTATCACCACATCTATAATGCTGTGTAGCAGTTCTGGGAACAAAATTATCTCTTCAGACAAGCAAAGTTCCTGTAGTACAACAAACAGCATTACGATAATTTCAAGCTACAGACAGTACTAGATGAAGACCAAAGTCTCAGTATAAAGTAAAGCCAATGAGGTCTGTGGTCATTAACATACATCTATGGATATTTTTGAATGTCCAAAATAAAACCTGTAGAGCACTAACTGCATGTTGCTGTCTTTTGCATCACATAGACCCAGACAATGCTTTCATGAATAAACAAGAAAATATTGATGTTGTAAAGGAAGGGAGATTTTCTTACCAGTCACAGTCTGGCAGGTACCTCTCTGTTTTGTCCAGTCTTTTCTGAATATTTGTGTATGTTCATTACATTCCCACCCTGCTTTTAGTGTTACTATTCAGGTATTGGTTTACCTGAATTTGACCAAAATATTCACAGCAGACCAGAATTAAATCTTTGTGAGTAATGCTTGAACATGGCACACAATAAATCTTTATTAAATATATGTAGGGGGTGCACAGAAATTATATCGTTATAATACCATAATTACACTTCTGACCCCCTTTTTAAAGGGTGACAGGCCTGTAGCAAAAAATAATCCCATGTGTATGTTTTTAGGCTGGGTGTCACAGCACCGCGCTGGGCAGAGCCCCAGCCCGCCCGCTCCCGCAGGCCCCGTCCATCTGCCGTGGAGGAGGTGTGCGAGTCCCTGCCACACCGGAGAGATCCCGTGGGAGGATCGCCTATCGCACTGGACCTTGTGAGTGAGGTGCTTAAAATACACCTCCTAGAAGCTATTTTATTGAGACCTAATCCACAGTACAGCCAGATACACTATAGACCTTCTGGAAAGATTTCAATGTAAAGGATTCTTTTTAAAGGAAATATTTTAAAAATTACAACGTTTGGGTTCCTATGCAACCTAAAGGTGCAAATCTTGCATAAAGGAGTTGATATTCAAGTCAGTGTAGTTAAAGATTATTTTTTTAATCTCCTTTAAAATTTCGTCACTAGTATTTAACGTATTTTTCTTACCTTCTCCTGAAGAAAAATAATTAGGTCAATATATGCACAAGAAACAAAGGATTTTTAGGAGTTTTACCTGGCCAAGTGTAGAAAGGACATCTACAGAATTACATTTTCCAGTTCATTTACGTTTACCTACCCAAAAGATGGGACCATGAGTCAAGAAGGAAGGCTAGGAGGTGGTTCCATGACACAGTTCACCAGCCTTCAGCTCTGCTATTAGGAGGCCAAAACTCTGGGACTAGTGAGACCCACAGGTCAGCAGATCTCCCCATCAGTGGAGAGCAGACCTTACTATATACATTACTATAGCTGGTAATCTTGCACAGCAGGAGTCACCTCTGGGAAATGGGGTACTCTGCCTGCAGAACAAAGCCTGCATCAGCCAGCACAATATCGCAGACTCGGACCCAGATTGCCACGCAGCCGGTGTTTCTGTGCTGGCCAAAGCCTGTGCCAGCCTACCTTTACTTATGTTACAGAACACAGAACAGTGTCCCAGCTGGCCTTTGAATATTCCCGCGTCTCAAAGAGATCTCACATCACCAAAATGGAAAGAACTAAGACAACTGTGTCTTTCTGTGATAGTTCAGAGAATTACATGCCAGATTCCCCAGCTCCTGAAACTTCCACTGAAGGTGGCAATGGCCCCTCACATTTCTGACCTGTTCCCAACCTCCCCACTTACTTAACTCTTTGTTCCTGATGTATCTGCTTTGAGAAGCGGCTTTGCCAGATTTTTCAATTTGTCTAATATACAACTTGAATATTTGAGACTGCATATTCTTTTAGCCAAATTCTTGGCAGATTTGAAGTACACATTCTCTGCATCACACATGCTGAATCCTGAGCAGTCTGAGATGTGGCTCAGAGAGCAAGTATGGCACCCTGTCAAATACGGAGCCACGTTTCCTTTCATTCTTCACATACTACTAGATCGATAAATCAAGGTGTCATGAAACTTGACACAGGAAAATTGAACAGGTGCCATGAAATTATTGCTTTCAAAGCAATTTTGCATGAAACAAAACATGTATTGATTCCATATCCAATATAGCCCTCTCATTGTATCTCCAAGAAAATTTAGCATTCCTGATCACAGAAGTTCAATTTTAGAATGGATTTGCTGTGATTTTTCCTGAAGATTGTCAACACACTTATTTCATTTTAAATAGTTCATGATATGAACGTTTATAATTTTTGTTTAAGGCAACCTTTAGCACCTGCCTAGCATTTTTATCTGTCCAGAAATTACAGTAAATCACCACAATCTTTACCTCACCCACTAATTTAGTTAGGCTTTGTCCAGAACAAAGGGCCACAATAAATGCCAAAGCAAGAGCTACACCCACTTATAAATCACGCAGCCCCATGTCTCTTATTTAGCAAGTTAAATATTTACTAGATTATAACCGGCAAAAAACACAAGTAGGCCCCTTAGATGATAACTGATTTATCAGAGGGAAAGTCTTCAGCAAGTATTTCTTAGCCCCACCGTGGACATTCCTAAAATATCTTTTTCCATCTTTTTTTCTTAACCCCACAAAAGAAGGCCAAACTTCACCTGGATGGACATGTGCATGAATAAAGCACAATAACACAGCATCAAAAGGACCCGTCACCTCAGACTGTACTTCTTTCAGTCCTGTACCTTGTTGTCATTTGCAAAGTGGTAGTGATAAATGTGACATCAAGATGCAGTCTGACACTTTGGTTTCTGAATATCAAAGACAAAAAAGGTAAGATCCCAATTTCTTAAAATCTATTTAGACTGCATACTGCTCTTAAGAAATGTGACTCAAAATCTTGTCTTTCCATAGTATTTTGATCCTGCTCTTCATTCTGCTTTTCTTACTTACTAAAAAAACCTCCTAGTTTATACATCTACAATTATGGTGTGGATCTGGATTAAGAGTTCTTGTGCTTTCATATGTGGGAGGACAGGACAGAGGACTATTTATATTAATCCAGCATACCTTCAATGCACGCACTCGTGCTGGTTCACAATAGCTGAGTATCTATTTCAAAGTTAGAACTACACAAATGTTAAAATATCTGTATGACTGTGACTATTGCTGCTCTTGGGAGACAAGGGGAAAACAGGGAGAGAGAGGACAGAAAGACAGGTGAGCAAGAAAAGAGAAGCGGATATTGAAATGTAGTTAGATTTAATGCAACTGTTCTAAACCTGCTTCTGTGACATTAAACAGTATTGCAGAGTGATTTTGAATGGAGAAGAAACATGGTGGTCACTGTGCTGATTTGTCCATCAGCAAAGCAACCATGCATAGCAATAATCACGGCTTACATAGATACACAGATTGTGTGGTTTGGCTTTAATTTAAACCACAACTTTTACTGTCAGACTAGAACTATTTATTTTAATATGAGAGTCCAATTAGCCAGTTCTAGTTTAAACATTCTGTATGATCAGGAAAGGCAGCAAAAAGCATTGTGAGGAGAGCCATCATTGAGAAACAAGTATAAACAAAGATGACTTTTGCCTTGCTCTGTGCATCTTTGGACATCAGAGCTATATCCAGCAGCGGATTGCCTTAAACATCCCCCACACTGAGTTTCTGCTGTCTTATGTGACGATTCCATTATCAGAAGTCGCATTGTCATGAAGCTCGTGTTTGACCTAACTTCTCAGTCCCTAACCTCCATAAATTATAACTCCTGCTCAGCTTTTTTCACTCTCAAAATTGGTTATTTCACCTTTCAAACACTCTGGCACCTTAATCTTCTCTTTAAGTTGCTGAAAACAGATAGTTTCAATCTTCTCTCTCTTGCCTCTCTAAATTATATCCTCAGATTGCCCTTTTATTTCAATAGCTCTCCTTCCAATTTTCTCTCTTGTGTTTTGCCCCTCCCTAGCCCCCACCTTGTCTATAGAATTTGCCTGCACAGACGGAGCGTCTTTTAAATGCAAGGGGCTTTCCTTTTGCATGAAGGAGAAGTCTCCCCTGGCTGTTTACCTTTCTCTCGCATTCAATAGTGATGCTCAGAATATTCATTTCAGATTGAACTCTCAGAGAAGAAAATTAACCACAGTCATTTTTGCCTGCTTTGTGGTAAATCGCAACCCTGGACACCCATAGTTCTGGATTTGTTTTGGTAGAGACATTTCTCTGTTTTAGAGAAATAAGCAGGTGATTGAGGAATTGGTTTAGAAATTACCAAATTTCTCCTATGCTTTTTTCTTTCTCACTCATTTAACTATAGCTGTTAGCGTTCATTATTTCATTTAAATAATACACATAACACAATATATGGGGTTTTTTCCCCTAATATACTTAGTTACAAATTAAATTAAAGTTTTCCCAAGCAGATTACCATGGGTTTTTTATTTCTACCTAGGAATGTAGAATCTTAGTTCCACTATCAATCAACACAACATGCACAACACAATAAAAATTGAAATTATTACACAAAGGGATCCAAGCACACTAGGTGAATGGACACAAAGATGAGAAAGGAAAATCAAAGCTGATAAACGTGGTGTGAATTACTAGGACACTTTGCTGAACTCTGAATTAGCTGTAGGTAGGTTTACATGGCAATATTTGGTCAAGAAATGGACATCAGCATTATTCTAGGTAAGCGAAGATGTTGAAGATGTAACTGTGTACACAGCTGTAGCCAAAAGTGCAAAGAGGATATATAAAGGCTGAAACTGTGAATAACAGAATGTTAGAATGTGTTTATAGAACGCATTCGCACAAATTTGTCTAGAATATTACATGCACTCTGGTCTCTGCATCTATGGAAAGGATTTTGGAGAATTAGAACAGACTTGGGGAAGGGTAAAAAAAAGACCTTACTCCCTGAAAAACAGAGAATATTAAAATCCCTTATTTTAGAAACAATGCAGAAAGGACCAGGCAAAGTAAGGAAGATGAAAAACTCCTAATCTGTGTGCACCTCTGTTCAAAAACAAGGAGGCATTTCATAAAAGTAAATGGTCAAAAATTAAAATAATACTTTTACACTCACTGTGTAATCAAACTGTGGAACCTGTTGCCACAGGAGGCTGTTGAAACCTATGATTCAATAATAAGAAAGGGATTAAGTAGTTATTTCCAGAATTTTCAAGTAAAATTAGGTTATCAGCTTTCTAGAAAAATTATTTAATGTTTCTGAATTCAAGCCAATCTTTAACTGCTACAGATCAGGTAAAGTCCATGAGGGAAGAAGGAAGGGCAGGTTATTCCTTACCTGCCTACTGTGAGGCTGGAGGCCGTTGTCAGAAGTACCAGTACTGGGCTGTGCGGCATTGGCAAAGGGATAATAGACAAAGGTGCAGCTTGGTTCCCTTCCAGGATGGCATCTTGGTTTTCCTAGATTTGACAGTAGTCAACAGTCCAATAGAGTTAACACTCCTGAATCCACATATTAGGGGGAATAAAGAATGTACATTAACATAAAAATGCAACATAAATGCTTCAGTTCATGTTAAAATGTTGATTTAATATATTTTCAAAGTCTGTGGACTTTCGTTTGCCCACACATTAAACTTGTTCTAGCCTGCATTGGGTTTTTTTAGACAAAGAATGAAGAACATTCTTCTGTCAACAGGAAAACTAGCATGGCAGAAAGAGGCTCTATAGTCAGCAGAGGGGGTCAGCCACTTCCAGAAAGCAACTCATCTATTTTAGGAATGGCCAAAGTGCCCTCTGGAGATGCCCATCTTGACGGACTGCAGAGGGAATCTAAAGTCTATCCTACATTTGTAGTGAAACTTGTACATGGAATTGGTGGAATGAGGCTCTCCCACAAACTTCTAAACAAAATTGGTGTGTAATTAGTTTAATCTCAGGATGTCTATCTCAACAAAGAACTGCTCTGCTAACTTCCTGTGAGAGGTATTAAGCAGATGCAGGTTAATACACAGTGAAGATTTTCACTGACTTTGGTTTTGAAAACATCACTCATTTTAAAAATGAAAATAAATCCAACCTCAGGCACAGAGAATGCTGAAATCAAATTCTGGCAGCTTCAGTCCAGAAATGGCCATTGATTTCTAAAGCCTTTTTCCTGAAGAAAGGACGTATAAACTTGTCCCTGTGTTTGCATGCTCCCGTTGGATGAAGCGTCATGGTAATTCCCTCTCAGAAATCCAGGACCTAGATGAACGTAAAGGTTTTTCAGTTTTTCAGCAGTGCTCTAGTGCCATTCCTCTTCCAATCTGCGTCA
>VYZW01026782.1:2930-15114 GCA_013401315.1 Balaeniceps rex
AGAATGGATTTCTCTGTGCCACTTCCAGCTGTTCAGCAGCACTGTCTTTTGGATGAAGAAAAACCTGCTAGAGCTTGATTGCTTTGAATATGCAGCTTGGTGTAATTATCCAACCAGACTGCATATATGTGGAGCCCATCATATCTTAAACAGTTCTTTAATAGTAGGAAGTTAATTGTATGCAGTACATAACATAAGTTAGAACTATTACATGTATGAAAATCTTTATTTGAAAATACAAACATGATTTTTTTAAACATTTTAACAATCTACACTGCAACCAAAAAATAACTTACATCTTTTTGTACATTTTTTTTCCCCAACAAAATCTGTTTTAACAGTAAGAGTGAGGCAACAATTTCAAGCTGCTGTGACACTGATGAATATCCATGGAATGTGTCAATAGCAAACAACTGAAGGGGGGACAGACAAAAGCACTGAATGCCCACAACAAATTAGTGCACATCACTGATCAAGTACCATTTATACAAAGGATTTAAAAAAAAATTGGTTCCTTCTACATGAATTAACACACTCATTTTGGATCAAGTATGAACACTAAAACAGACTTCATTATTAAATAATCTTTTTATAATGAACATCAATGAAAAGACTGAAGTTTAAAAGGGCAAGCAAAACTAAAGTTGGGGCAAACAAGGACTACACAGAGAAGAGAAGCAACTTGTCTCTGGCATTCACTTTCCTTCTGCGCTAATATGCTCAGCTTGTCAAATGAAACTGTTTGTAAATGAGAGCTGAATCACGCACTCACTCACATCTCTTCCTTGCCAAGGCATAAAAGCCCTAGGACCGTCTATGAGCATACAAGCATTGCAGGCCAGGTGTAAATAATTGTCTCCTTACCTCCCATAGCAGGACAGGAACACCCGCTCACATACAGGTTGGAGATGGTCAGTGCACCACACGTCAACTTGGAGAGAATTACACAGTTCTCTAAAAAACAGTAGATTACTTTTCTCTAAAGTCAAATATTGTTATTCTTCCAAAAAGGAATTATGCAACTTCTGTAAATAAATATTTTAATCTATTTTACAAACTATAGACTATGGAATAAATACAAAAGTTTCATCATTCCATACAAATGCACTTCTTTTATTTAAAAGGTAGTGTAATGATTAAATATTTTTAGCACAAAACTAAGCTGACTTCCTGGAAACAAAACCCACTGAAATGTATAGGTGTGTAGCAGACCTGCTGCAGACTGCCCCTTCTCTTTTGCCAGTGCTGACCACAAGTAACCACTACTCAAAGTCCTCTTCATAATCATATTCATCCAAGTCTACATCAGCCAGATGGGAAGGCATTTCAAAAAACGGTCTTTTTTCCATTTGGTACTTTAGGACATTGGCCTTCTGATGGTCTACAGGATTCAGTTCTGCTTCATACCTAGGAGCGGGCAAAAAAAGAAAGTGAGAGTCTCCCTATGTTGGGAAGTGTCCAAGTGTTAGAACACTAACAAGGCACCTGCAGGAAGAACATGATTTCCAATATTTTATATTTACAATAAAGAAACATGTAACCAGAAGCAGCACTAGGTTTCTGTAGTAATTACTTAAATTTAAGCTAGCTTACTCTCCCATCACTCGCAGAACTTATTAGTGAGATTTATAGCTTTACTGAAAGGATTCAAAGCACATACTGCTCTAGCAGACTACTCGTAAGTTAGAAATGGTCAAATGCAAGACTTAAGTGCATGACAGAAACTCTTCCAGTTCTTTTCAAGAAAGCTGAAGTTAGGCAGAATCAGGAAGAACAAGCAACACCTGTAGTAGATACAACAGAGAAAGAATACTGACAGTGTCATTAAAATGCACATGAGCATGAGGAAGTGATAGCAACCAACTGTGTATTTAAAGCAGATGCTAGAAAGCAAAAGCCAATTGTTTAATGAGGAATTACTGATAACCTCCTGCTGATTATGAAAATGAACAGGTAGGTAATGAAACATAATGTTTGACTAACTCAAGTCAGTGAAGGCTGATACTGAAAAAAGATCAGCTTCAGCACTGTTCAGGTGGGATCAATCTATAACTGATAGCCATTTAAAAACATAAATCTCTGTACAGATTTATGATGTCAGATTAAAGAACTGACCATTTCCTGGGCTAGGTTGACTCAGGTTCACACACATCTTCCCAAGTGCTACTGAATCTCATCTTAGCACATGATTATTTCCATCTACTTAACAAGACTAGGCAAAGAACAAGCTTTTTTTGTTCTTCAAATGTGACTTCATAATGGCATTATGTAGTGCTTAGAAGTATTCTTTCAGAGAAAGACATAGGGCAAAGAAGAGTTAAAGACTACGAATCCGCTATGAACACTAGAATAGAGTAGCATTAATAGCAGGGGTGAGAAGAACAACATTTTCAATTGTGAATGCAATTCTGTTGAAATGCTTCATAGATAAATTATTAAACATATTAAGCCAGCTTCACCACCACTTTGAGTAAGAGAAATCTAACAAAATAAAAGATGCTTTGATAACATCAGTAAAGATTAAGCAGTGAGTAAAAAAATAGTTCCTGATTTTTTTTTTTTTTTTTTAAAAAAATCTCATCCTTCCCAGAGTATTAGAGCCTCAATTATGTGAGCATCAATCAGTGCTTAGGCAGTGAACAGAATACCTTGGGTTCCTCCCACAAGTTCACCACTGATTTGAACAGGAAGCAAAAGTCATCCTAAGAGTTACTTTACTGAGATACACATTTGAAAACAAGGATTTGGAAGAAAGATGCATATTCTACCATAACAACAGTTTTGGCTCACAAACCTGTAGTTTATAGTCTTCTACACCATTAATTCCATCTTTTTTGAGAAGGATTTTTTTTTCCCCTTTTTTAAACAGAAACATCTTAAATGCACCTTTTAGATTTGTTTATTGCATAGTGATACAGAGAGGTGACAGCAGCTTTTCCAGTCATTAAAAATGGCAGCATGAGGATATCTCAGGTACTAGTTGTAGGTTCCATCCATCCCATACTCAGAAGATTGTTATTCAAACATTATTAGACCAAATGAAAATCCCACTCTTTTCCAAAGCTGTGGTGACCTCATGGAATATCACTTTTACTCATTTCCAAGATATTTAAGTAAAAGACATTTAGAAACGCTCTCCCAGTTTTACATATCTGGGCACTAAAATTATTTGAATTACTTCTCACAGTATTAGAAAGTCTATTGCTACTTCCCAGCACAGAAGTTTTTATGAAAATATAACCATACAGCTACAACACCTCTAAAAAGTCCTTTTTTCCCCCCTCCTTGCATTTCTAAAGCTCATGTAAATGTAAAGAAATCAGCCTATTTCTAGATTTCTGTATACCACTCCCAAGTTTCAGATCAACTGTTTTAATAGGAATGTTAGGAAAATATTTACCACAGAAGTAATCAAATAAAAAAAATTCATACTGGATTGTCAAACAGTCACTTCAGTTTGGGCAGGCATTACAACCCTTTAAGTACAGTAAGTGACTTTAAGGAAGGTTTTTGTACACCACAGTAACTTAAAGTGCTCATAATAAATTTTTGTTAATGTTTTTGTTCATTAGACTCTCCTAACAGCAGCCAATAAACTTTTAGTAGTCTTGTGTTTCTCTCAGCTTCAGCAATAGAAAAAAGCTTCATTTTTCAGGACAACTGTAGGAAAAAGATTTGGACAGTCCTACTTCGGTATGAAGTTTTGAAGACACTTTTGCTGACCTTCACTTTTAGAAAGCATTCAAACTTTAAGTCCAATTTGACAATGCCTCCCTGAACCAGATGAGAATACTTCTCTTTAGATTTTCATTTATTCACACTCAAAACTTCGATTCGGTTGCTTATTTGATAAACAATTTGGAAGGCATCCTAACTTTGCTCTTTATTTAAAACCAACCAACCAAGAATCTCAATTCAGCAGTTTAAATGCAACAATCTTCATAAGCTTCTGATGTAAGGGTAGGCAGAAATAAGATGAAGCATGATACTTGTTTGTTTCTATTTAGTCAATCCAAATACATCTTACATGTGCTTATGTTTATGATACTTGAAACACTTCGACAAATTACAAAGTGTTAGTTAATGCAGATAATGAGCATCACAATTATACTCCAAGCAAACAAAGCACAAAAACTTCAGGAACACTTGGATAAAAGCTTTTATCCACCTATGTGGAAGGCCAACAGTTAAGCTATGGCCTATGCATCAAACCCAGCTAGGGATACAGAAAGTAATTAAATAAAAAGCATGATTTTTTGCCATAGGATGCAATATTTTTCTTTAATTGTCAGGTGGGTTTTTTTTTTTTTTTCCCCCCCTATAAGATCTGTGACAGATCTGCTAATGCCAGAAGCAGAGGCAACCTACAGCCAAAGACTCCCTTGAGTTCACAACCACCAGGCTCAAAAGAAATGAGAAACTGGATGTTTTAGCTTCATACATCTTCTCTCCTCCACATCCAGCATACTCCACTACATTATTACAATAACACTGTTTTTCCTTAAGGAGTGTATTTACACAGTGAAGGTGCATTTTTTCAAGTTTTAGGGTGATTAGGATTCTGCTTTACACACTATAAGTTCCACAATATTCTCTGTATTACTTAAGCTGTAATTGCATGGACATCTAAAGAAGACTGTGCCTATACCATGGAGAGAACAAACTTCCTGGAAGTACCTGAAAAACTGACTGTCCAAGACCTGTCAGAAGTTTACTGAAGAGTCAAATTTTAAGATAAATTTTTAAATATAATCTGAAAGTTTAACTTGAGAAACATTTTGTATTTTAGTTTCTATTTTGTCCACTTTCTGTGTAAAGCCATAGAACCATGGTTTCAGGTACACCTTGAATACATTTTTTATGGAAAAGAACAGAAGTGATCTGACCCCAAGAACACTGATTGTGAATTTTGCAGCTTTTATCTTCACCAAGAGCAGACATTTTTTGGGGCGGGGGAGGGGAATACATAAAAATAAAATAATTTAGTCTAAACAATAATCACAGAGATGCTCCGAGCTCAGAGAATATTAGAATAGTATATTTCAGTTGGAAGGGACCTACAATGATCATCTAGTCCAACTGCCTGACCACTTTAGGGCTGACCAGAAGTTAAAGCATGTTAAGGGCATTGTCCAAATGCCTCTTAAACAGTGACGGGCTTGGGGCATCAACCACCTCTCTAGGAAGCCTGTTCCAGTGTTTGACCACCCTCTCGGTGAAGGAATGCTTCCTAATGTCCAGTCTGAACCTCCCCTGATGCAGCTCTGAGTCATTCCCACGTATCCTGTCACTGGACACCATGTCCCCTCCTCAGGAAGCTGTAGAGAACAGCTTTGGTATAGGAAATGCAGGAAACTGTTTTCTCTAAACAGGTCCATCAACTTAAAGCCTAAAACAAGTTAAATTTGTACTTATTTTCCTTATCTTTTGTCCTGGTTTCAGCTGGGTTAGAGTTACTTTCTTCCTAGTAGCTGGCATAGTGCTGTGTTTTGGATTTAGTATGAGAAGAATGCTGATAACACGCTGATGTTTTAGTTGTTGCCAAGTAGTGCTTAGGCTAGTCAAGGACTTTCTTTTTCAGCTTCCCATGCTCTGCCAGGTGCACAAGAAGTTGGGAGGGGGCACAGCCCAAGATAGTTGATCCAAATTGACCAAAGGGCTATTCCATACCATATGACATCATGCTCAGTATATAAACTGGGGGGAGTTAGCCGGGGGGCAGCGATCGCTGCTCGGGGACTGGCTGGGTGTCGGTCGGCGGGTGGTGAGCGGTTGCATCACTTGTTTTCTTTTCCCTGGGTTTTGTTTGTCTCTCTCGTTCTCCTTTTCATTACAATTATTATTATTACTACTATTACTATTATTATGATTTCAATTATTAAACTGTTCTTATCTCAATCCACAGGTTTTCTTACTCTTGCCCTTCCGATTCTCTCCCCCATCCCACCAGGGGCGGGGGGGGAGGGTGAGCGAGCAGCTGCGTGGTGCTTAGTTGCCGACTGGGGCTAAACCACGACATCTTTTCAAATAAGAAAAACAATGAATGGCAAATTCGGGACTTTGGATTCCACGAGGTTCTGGAAGCTACATAGCAAAAGTAAAGGAGTGATTTTGAAACAGCAAGATTTCTTATTTATTCTTACAGAACCGTGAGAAAATACTTGTAAGCTGATATAATTCTGAGTTCAGAATGAGATTTTTTTCCCCCAAAAGCTCTTAATGAAGCTCTTCATTCACTTAACAACAAGCTACAAAAATTAATGTTGTATTTTGTTTAGAGTTGAAGCTTTTTCAAATCTTCTTTCCTCCCAAAATTTGGAGTAGGACCTTTTCTTTGACAAAGCCAATGTGATCACAAACTGTCAAGGAATATTTCATTCAAGATACAAGCAAGGTTCTTCCTCCCTCACCGAGCACATGGCTAAACACGATAAAAAGCAACATTCCACAAACATAGCATTAAGGAAGATAGCGATGGTGAAGCTCTACAGTTGTAGAGAGGATTTGTATGAACTCTCCTGCTACATTTCTTACCCGTCATTCCACTGGTCACTTGCTGCCTCTTCTGCCACCAAGATATCATACTCCTCAGCAGCATACTTCTCCCAGTCAGAGACCTCTTGGCTTTCACCGTCACCATCCTAAACAATCACATTGCAAGTTATATAAAAACATATTAATTTTTGAGCACATAGCTAAAAAGACTTTTAAAGCTTCATACTCACCCGCAACATAGAAAACTGATCCTTCTGTTCATGGTCAAGGTATTTTTCAATGTTGAAAAAAGTATCAAAAAACACATTTGTCAACTTACATCGCTTTAAATCATGCAGAGTAATTTTTCCTGTAAAGAAGATTATGAGAAGATATTTAGAGCTGAAATTATCCTTTCTCCAAGAAGTAAGAATGTTATTCAAAAGTTAAGTCATCACTATGCTCAAGAGCATTTGTCACTGATGCTCAACGCAGCGGGAGAGAAGTGAACAGATGAAATACACACCTAGAGAAGTGTTCCTCAAAGTGAAAAGAAACCCCCACTTTGAAATGTTTCAGAGTTGTTACCCATTTTAGCTGTCATCCTACTGTCCTTCGTTATGTTGGAGTGAGATGCAGTCTACCTTGCTTAGATACTAAAAAATCATTTAAGCTATTTGTCTAAGCTTCCTCAAGAGATAGAAGTCTCCAGTGAGCTAGCCATGCCTTTCCAAGAAGTGCTTGGGTAGCAGGTAGGAATCTCCTCTGGCAGTGGCCCTTTCTGTACCCTGACTTGAAAAGACAAACGTATGACAGCGTGTGACTGTGCTTCATACAAATGAATTTTTCATAGAGACTAGTTTGCCACACTTGTCCAGCCCAATCAATTTTTACTGCTTGAGAGGAAAGCTAAATGCTCAGAGGTGTTTTGTTTGGCTGGTTTTTATAAAGTGATACTTTAAAAGACTCAAATCAATGGATCCGTTAAGTGTTAGAAGTATTTGTCAGGTTGCTCAGAAATGTTACCTTATTTCAAAGTTGAGTATTAAGCTTCTGCAGAAAGACTGAAAAATACCAGACATACAAGGAAAGACAGATGGCTATCCTTAAAACTCCCCTTTATTGATTCACCTTAAATATGGCCAGCCTTCTGTTGTCAATCAAAGAGGGGCTAACTGCAGATGTTATAGAAGAGTTCAATAAAAGCCAGACTTAGAACAGCATTTCCTCAGCATACTGTCCCGGCCCCTAACTCAAGGACATCAGAGGGAAGCAAAATCTGAATCCCATTTGGAAATGGTTGCCACACTTGTGTCTGTTGCCATCTGAAGTGCCTTAATGTGTTCTGCCTCGCTTATAGCTGATGCGCCAGAACTACACAAATCCCTCATGGCACCTGTGTCGTATCTGTCAGACCCACACAGATGTCTGATGTATTGGGCCATCTCAAGTGGCAGCAACTCTCCACAACCAAGCAACTGATTTGAGTCCTAGTTATATAAGCTCCCAATTTAAGTTAGACACCTATATTTGGTTCATTGATTTGCTCTCCAGTTTCCATTTATTGCAATGGGAGCTTAGACACCTAACACTCATGTAGATGCCTATGTTGTTTCTCAAAGACCAAAAAAAAAAAAAAAAAAAAATTAAAAAACCAAAAACNTAAAAACCTAAATTCAGGTCTCCACAAATTAAAGAATTTGCTTTTTGGTACACAGAGCAGCCTGTAGCAAACTGTCTCACAGTTTAGCCATAAATGTATGAAAGTGTCTTTTGTTTCAAGTCTACCAGGTGAAATGTCATTTTATACCACTGTTTTTTCTACAGGAAAGCGACATAATTTTTTTCTTAATCCACCTTTTAAATGTCACCCAGTTTTTATAAAAAAACATCAATCATTTACAATTTGCTTTCATTTTCATTGCCCTAAATAACTCTGGCGTTGCTTGTGTTTCACAGTCTCCTTTTATCATCTTCATAATATAGAACAGATACATCAATCTTGTTTGATTTGAAATGCAGAACAGAAACATCATTGCAACTGTCTGCCTTTCAGAAGCATGATTTACCGGACTGGAAGGGAAACCCTAAGTTTGGGACACTATCATAGGCAACCATATAACAAATGCTTTCCTCGGAGCTTACTTCACTTCATCTTAAATGCTCCCCACCCCCCATGCATTATACAGTGTTGGTCTGACACTTCATTCCACTGATACCTAGGATTGAGCTTCCATCTGAAACATGCTTAATAGTCCTTTTTCATTTACATTTTTTTATCTGCCTTTAGAAATGTGTTTTCACCTAGCAAATCCATATTAACTTGGTTTAAATACGAATATGAAGCTTTAAGTTCTAGTTTTGACCAATTTCAATTCTCTTAGCATGCAAAAAAATTATGTCTCAATAAAAGACAACTGCCATTTTAAAATAAAATGAAGTTTCTCATAATTTAAATATTCTTCATACTAGAAGGAAGGTGGGCAATAAGCAAGACTGTTTATTACTAATTGATTCTCTAACCATAATTTTATAGACAGTAAACAGAACCACCCTCTGACACACTCAACTAAAGTGATACTTGAAGTTCAAGTAGGAAAAACTCAGTGCTTCATCTAGAAGAGTCTAAATGTGAAACACTAGTACAACATTACATTTGATAAACAAAAGTATTAAATAAGATGGTCAACAATTTTCTTTTACCATAAAAATAGCAAACATTAGTATATGTGATAGAGGTTGCTACTCCTATCAAACACTTCAAGATCAAATAATCAAGTTCTAAATTTATTGAAATGCAGAGTCTGTACAATAATAACAACTAGACTGGATGCCAAGTCCTTTTACACACTGAAATTCATGTTAAAAAGTATAGCCATAATAAGGGTTTAGTGCTAACTGTGGTCAAGTGTTGAGAGATTAAGTTCAGATACAGGTTGACCTCAGTTGTGTTGAGTTCAACAAATCCCTAAAGACCAATCCACCATGGCTACAACAGTTTTATCAACTTGAGACAAATATCAGAAACAGCAGAGAGGTAGAGGCCATGAACATGCAAGATAGCACTCTTCAAAACCACAGTAATATGTTTACCAAGGCATGCAAAAATATTTTTAGTACTGAGCAGCACAGTATGGCAAATATGAAGTGAGCATCATGCTCACGTCATAAGTTTTTTTGAGGTGTAAAATGTAAACTCAATTTTCATCAGATAAAGATCATACATGTCAAATGCAGGAGGGTAGAATGCAGGTCTATGAAGGTTCAAATGAATGCAGAAGATAGCAAAAAACCTAAGAACAGTTTAGTATTCAGTTATTTTTAAGCCCTTTGACATTGACATGAATTTCCTAAGGGAAATAAGTCATTACTGATCTACGGAGACAAACACTGTTTAGAAACTGTTCCCTCTGAAGAAATCTCAATGAAATGAGCACTGGAACAGGTAAGAGGAAAGTGAACAGAACAGTCAAGAGCTTTTCTTGAGAGCATCACCTCAGCCAGATAGTGACAATATTTCATTTAAGACTAATCATGTCTACAAGCCCAAAATAAAAGCCTACAAGGAATTTTAAAGCAGCATATTAACTTTTAGTATGAAAATGCATGCCTGCCTGCCATTGGAAGACCATTCAATTAAAAAGCTCTAACAGACTTTAGAGAAAAAGACAACCTAAAGGCATATTCTTTGTATGACCAACTGAGTGCTCTTAAGGGTGATCTAACTCCTAATCCAGAGCAACAGAAGTTACAGATGGAAAAGGATTTTATTACCTTCATATTGTGGCTTCACGAGATCCAGCATCTGGCACAAACAGTCTTCAAATGGCAAAGGTTCTATGGCCATGTTATCTAATTTTTGGCACTGTTCTTCATAAAAATACTCCAATTCATACATAGACAAAGCACCATCCCCATCAAGATCCATGCAGCGAAACCAGTATTCAATGCTGAAATTCAGTAATTAATAGCAAAGAACTGTTTACGCAAACTTATTACAGAATTTTAAGAATTTATATTGCCTGTTTTAAAGGGTACACTACTTACAGATGCAAAACTAGACCTAAAACTACATTCCATAATGCCACAGGAAGTCATTAAACACCACCTACTGTGGTAAGAGTTTCTGGTATTTGCTATGCCATACATTACTTCATTTGAAAACACACTTGTTAGTTGTGGGCCGGTGAGGGAGGAGATGACTAAAACATGTGGCTTTACACAAAAACTCAAGGGAGCCAATGAAAAATTGAATTGTGCATCAAAATCCAAGTTCTTTTTTCATATTGAACAAGCCAGTGACATGTCACGCAACAGGTTTCGTATCAATATCCTACAGCTAATGCTAACTGTATGGTTTCCCAAAGTCACTGGCATCATGAAACAACTGCAATTTCCTTTATCTATGACACTGTCTGTAGGTAGGCCACACAGCACATATGGAACAATAACATTTAATTAGCCTCTTAAAAATAATTAAAATAGACCTTTACAGCAGCAACAATAGGAGACACTGGGAAATAAGAATGATGCAACAAACTGGGCCAGTTTTCCACTCATGTTTTTATAGTTTAGCTTCTTCCATCAGAGTTCCAGCTGAGTATCAGTGGTCCCCGTTTAAGGACTGGAAAACCAATAAAGTCAGTCTTTATTTCTGTTAAAACATAAATTCATTCTTACCTAGTTGGTGTCTTCTTGTCCTCTTCAGATATCAAAAACCAGACAAAATCAGCGTAGCTAATTTTCCCATCTTTTTGTGCTTTTCTACCTCTTGAAGGCCAATGAGGAAAAAGATAGAAAAATTATTTTAAACTACCTAGCTTTTACTAACCAAAATGAAGGATTGTTTTTCTTGTTGCTATTAACTGTTTATTTACAATGCAGTGTTTGTAAGGTGACTTGTCACAGACTACTTTGATCATTCAGGATAAGGAGCTTGTGTGCTCTGTTCTGTTTCTACTGCAATGGGTAAAGAGGAAGGGAGCAGCTGGAAGAGGAAGGTAGCACTGTCCAGAAGGACCTACAGCTTTCCTTCCTGGTCAGCAGTATCACTGCTTAATTGTTAACAGAAGAGATATCTCAGTTTTTAAAAATATTATCTAAAAATACACATGCTTTTTAGAATTTCTATTCAGACAGAAGTGATGAGAACTTAGAACTGTACGGAACTCCACTAGCTAAAAGTGTTGGAACGGAAATACGAAGATAAAAATGAAATGAAAACATTCAGGAAGTAAGTGTTTGTGGCAAGAACATAATTGCCTGTTTCTACTCTCATACCACAGAAAACAGCATCCAAATATGTTCTGAAGACACATGGTCAACCTGTCTAGTAAAAAGTCAGGTAGGCAGTTCCTAGACATACTACATTTCATTTCTAAAATCCATTTTTTGCTGTTTTATACCATATTTTTCTAGACATCTTGAGGATATGTTTTGTCTTGCCCAAAAACCTCACATAAAAGGGTAAGCTCTAGACACATGCCTGCCGAGTGTCATTTCACTCATTTCAGCCTTTGTTATTTCTGTTTATCAGTCACTTTCTAGCTGCAGATATTTTTAAAACATTTTGCTAGCACAATGAGTAAAATGCCATAAATACACAACAGGAAGTCAATCCAAGTGGGAGAAATGAAGAATGACTGTCAAAAATGTGAATTAACTCACCTGGAGACATTTCTGTAAATTCGTTGATGCAATAAGCATTGAT
>VYZW01026784.1:2849-13206 GCA_013401315.1 Balaeniceps rex
CCCAAGTTTTGTACAAGCTTCATGGACTCTGCACAGATTTTAAGCAAAATTTGTTATTATACTCACTTTAAACCACACATAGCTCCTCTCCATTCAGACTGTCATTGCTAGAAAAGCAAGTGGTGTCATTGAGGCAGTTGAGGCTCAGATCAGGTTGAGCAATGAAGATAGCAAGTGTTAATTTTAGCCTTAGATTCTTACTACCACCATGACCCACAGTTTTCCCAGAGTGTCCCAAGAAGCAACAAAGTATACAGCTATCAAGCATTGCAACTTCTATCTCCGGGATTTCAAAGACCTTAAAGATCATGATATACTAGTAGTACAAGGAGCCAGAAAATGGTAGGATTTTGTTTAGATGAGAAAAAAATTGAATTTTTTCCAATGAGTAGGGAATTGCATGCTAATCTCATTTTGATTGTTAGAAACACCATTTGAATAAGTTTTCTGATATAAACCAAAAAAGTAATATAACTCTTCTGAGAAGAACTGCATCACCCAACAATTCTACAAGGCTGTCTTTATGCATATACTGTTTTTCCACAATTTTTAGCAGATTGATGTCAGAGTTTAGTGATTGTATTGACAGAGAAAATGGTTGCAATATTCCAAATATGAGAGTCAGACTTCCTGTGTAGAATGAAATTTTGAATTTCATTAATTACTTTATTACCACAAATTGTTGGAAGAAACATGTGTTCTCGGATGTTAATTAATAGCTCATTATTATTATACAAATTAACTTGGCAGCACTATGTACCGTATATTTGCAGAATAATGAATTACATTAAAGGGAAGCCAAGATGGCAAACATTGAAGTGTATGCATCTATTATCTGCTCCTTATAAATGCATAAGCCTTTCCTAGGGCATTAAACAGAAATCCTAATGAGAAGCACACTAGAGTCAAAAGAAAAAAAGAAAAGAAAAGAATAGGGAAAAGGATAAAGAGTGATGCACATACAGCTTGAAGTACTGAGCATTGCACTGAGAAGCAGTAGTACAGTTTCAGTCCCGCAGGCATTTGCTCTTAAATGGGTTGTCATAAAACCTGGGAAAGCTGAGTATGTACTGCACAGTAGTGTGAGATTCGTCTGACCTGTGAAACTAACAGTAGCAATAGGCTCATCTCAACTGCTCTGAGCAGCTGGCCTAGGTAGTAACACAGAAATTCAGGGGTTCAAAATGGAAATCAGAAAATTTTTACCTACCCTGGTGCAATACAAAGAAACCTTTCCTTGTCTTGCCTTGCCATTCTATTTCTTTTCTTTTCCCTTTTCTTTTTCCTTTTTTTTTGTTTGTCTTGTCTTGTCTTGTCTTGTCTTGTCTTGTCTTGTCTTGTCTTGTCTTGTCTTGTCTTGTCTTGTCTTCTCTTCTCTTCTCTTCTCTTCTCTTCTCTTCTCTTCTCTTCTCTTCTCTTCTCTTCTCTTCCCTTCCCTTCCCTTCCCTTCCCTTCCCTTCTCTTCCCTTCTCTTCTCTTCTCTTCTCTTCTCTTCTCTTCTCTTCTCTTCTCTTCTCTTCTCTTCTCTTCTCTTCTCTTCTCTTCTCTTCTCTCTTCTCTCTCTTTTTTGTCTCCTTTCTCTGTGGTAGTATAAAGGAAATCAAGCTGAACTCCTGTATATCAAAAGAAATAAGAGTTATTCACTTGAAGAAGAGTAAACAGTACATTCATAAGGTAAACAAACTCTCCAACATCTCCTGATTTTTTTCTGTCTAGTTGAAGTCTAACAGATCTAGTAACTTAGAGACTTCCCATAAGCATTTTTCCACCAGTCATGCAAATTTGTTTTGTACTGAAATGGAAGTATCAAAATCTAGACCCCATAATGTTCAGGCTCCCTGATTAAGGTGTACCAAATTCCTTATATTTTACCTTTATTTCAAACACACTCATATTCTTTTATGTGTACTCATTCCCAATAACTTGCCATGCCCCAGTTTTTATTATTTATTTAAAACTAAGGAAAATATTTGTTTTGGGCCCTACTTAGATTATCTCCAAATTCAATTTCATCTCTGTATTGATCTCTTTGTATTTATATACCATTCTATTTTTTAATGTCTTTTAACTTCTTTGTAATTTGGCATTTCTCATGTAATTTCTCTAAACTTTTATATATTCAGGATATTATATTCTCTGCTGTTCTGTTTGTTCTCTTACCTACTTTATAGATTCTCTACTTACTCCTAGTAGCAAGAGATCCTTTGCTAACTTCTACAACCATGTAGAGATGACTATTGAATTAGTCTGCCCTGAAAGGCAGTCCTCATAAGTGTCTCCTCCATCTTTGCAAGGCAAACTTCAATTAGTTTCATTTAAAGTTTCTTCAAAATTTAGTTCCAGGAGATATTCTGTCCTGTTGGCTTCTGTAATTGTGTCCCTGAGCTTCTCATATTCTACCTTTTTTAAACCAATAGTTGCTAATACCTTTTGTTTAGCTTTTTTATTTAACTGCAGTGAAATCTCTGTTATCTTCTGCTCCAGGATTTATTTTTTACTCTTATCTCTTCAATACTTATGAGAACAAAGTTTAAGCCCTTTCTTGTTTGATTGGTAGAGAAATCTAGAAGGTTTTACAATTCAAAATTATAAGGCTATAATATTACATATTCTATCTGTAAGAAGTTAAAGTCTTTCATAATAATACAATTTCTAGCACTATTTATTACTCTAATTATGCCATATTCATAAGCAAATCCAACACTCACTGTCTATTGCAAACTCCTAACATTGTCTTAGGAAATCCCCATTTACAATCTTTTAAAAATCTTTTTAGGAACCAAGTAATTTCTCTTCTATCTGCACTGTAAAGTCTTAATTTCTTTAAAAATTTATCCCATCACATTACTTAAAATTGTACACACACTTAAAATGTGTACATTCATATAGCTATAAAACTTCATTCTGAATATTGAAAAAGGGGATATTATCTTCTATTTGGTCAGGTACCTGAGATCACTTCAAGCATAACTGTGCATCCAGGAATAATATTTTTATGCAAAGTTTGCATTTTCTAGTGGACAGTTTGGCTTTTATGTCAGAGCAGTCTGAAGTAAGGAAAAGAAACACCATAACTTTCCCAAAGTTTATTTCACAGATTAAGCATCTTAGTAGGGTTTCAGAAAATCAGCTGTGTAGATATATTCTTCAGTAAGATCCACTTTGAAAAGCAAAAATGTTAGATTTTGTCTAGTAGTAGTTTTCTTATTTGTTGGGTAGCAAACTGAATCGTCAACATATCAAATCAACAAGGCTACAGGAAAATTTCAAATTTTTCATTATTTCAGCACTAAACAGCACTTCTTCAAAATTTCTTTCTCTCACATTTAGATAGCAAAGGGAGTTATGATGAGATGTGAGTTGGAGAGATGAAAGGTACAAAAAGTCAACCTTAAGACAGCCTAGGGAATGTAGTGAAGGCAGTGAAATTATCTGATAATACTAAAGCCTGGAACTAAAGCAATCCTGATATTATCAATAAAGGGAGTGATAACAGTTCACCTGTCAAAAGAGGAGACACTTTCTTTCATGTCACCTTAACATGGACCTTTCATTTAAGTTTCCATTCTCCTAACCAAGATAAAGCTACCTAGAAAATTTCTATTACTTTTTTACTTTGCATTTTTAATTTTCTCTCTGCTCTAGTTATATTAACCTAGATGCCTGAATCATTATTTTATAAAGCTCAAGGAAGAACAGTTTAACAGAAATATTGAGCTGTGGAGTGGAGATAACATATAAACGATAACCTGAATTTTGAAATTAAAAAAAACAGTGAACCCAATTCTCTTCTGAGTTAATTTTGTACAATGGGGAAAAAATGCTGGAATCACTCCCCCTTCTCAACAGGACAGGGGGAGAAAAACATGACAAAAACCTTGTAGGTCAAGATAAAGACAGGGAGATCACTTACCAACTATCATCACGGGCAAAACAGACTTGAGTTGGGGAAATTAATTTAATTTATTGTCAGTTAAACAGAGTAGGCTAATGAAAAATAACAACAAATCTAAAAACACGTTCTACCACTCCAGCTGTTGTGGTTTAACCCCAGGTAGCAACTAAGCCCTGCACAGCTGCTCACTCACTCACCCCCCGGCAGGATGGGGGAGAGAATTGGTAGGGTAAAAGTGAGAAAACTCGTGGGTTGAAATAAAGACAGTTTAATAGGTAAAGCAAAAGACATGCACACAAGCAAAGCAAAATAAGGAGTTCATTCACTACTTGCATTGGCTGGCAGGTGTTCAGCCATCTCCAGGAAAGCAGGGCTCCATCACGTGTGACTATTACCTGGGAAGAGAAACAGCATAACTCCAAATGTCCCCCCCTTCCTTCTTCTCCCTCAGCTGTCATTGCTGAGCATGACATCATATGGTGTGGGATATCCCTTTGGTCAGTTGGGGTCAGCTGTCCCAGCTGTGTCCCCTCCCAGCTTCCTGTGCACCCCCAGCCTGCTCGCTGATGGAGTGGTGTGAGAAGCAGAAAAGGCCTGGACTCTGTGTAAGCACTGCTCAGCAATAACAAAAACATCCCTGTATTATCAACACTGTTTCCAGCAGAAATCCAAAACAGCCCCATACAAGCTACTATGAAGAAAATTAACTCTACCCCAGCCAAAACCAGCACACCTCCTTTCTTCTTGGGCTCAGCTTCACTCCCAACTCTTCTACATCCTCCCCCTGACCAGTGTAGGGGGACAGGGATTGGGATTGCAGTCAGTTCATCACACGTTGTCTCTGCCTCTCCTTCCTCCTCACATTGTTCCCCTGCTCCAGTGTGGGGTCCCACCCACGGGAGATGGTCCTTCATGAACTTCTTCAGCGTGGGTCCTTCCCATGGGCTGCAGTTATTCATGAACTGCTCCAGCATGGGTCCTTTCCATTGATACAGTCCTTCAGGAAAAGACTGTTCCAGCCTGGGTCCCCCTAGGGGTCACGGGTCCTGCTAGGAGCCTGCTCCAGCATGGGGTCTCCAGGGGTTCCAACATCCTTCAGGGCACAGCCACCTGCTCTGGCATGGGGTCCTCCACAGGCTGCAGGTGGATATCTGCTCCACCATGGACCTCCATAGGCTGCAGGGGGACAGCCTGCCTCACCATGGTCTTCACCACGGGCTGCAGGGGAATCTCCTTCTTCACTGACTTTGGTGTCTGCAGAGTTGTTTCTCTCATATATTCTCACTCCTCTTTCCCAGCTGCTGTTGTGCAGCATTTTTTACCCCTTCTTAAATATGGTATCACAGAGACGCTACCAATGTCACTGATCAGCTCAGCCTTAGCCGGTGGCGGGTCTGTCTTGGAGCTGGCTGGAACTGGCTCTATCAGACACGGAGGCAGCTTCTGGTGTCTTCTCAGAGAAGCCACCCCTGCAGCCCACCTGCTACCAAAACTTTGCCACATGAACCCAGTACAGGGAGGAATGAGAGGTGACTGTGTTTGTTTCTGAGATGGCTATTAGCAAAGTCTGACCCCCAACAGCTGTGACTACAGTGGCGTACCTGTCACCTTAGAAACAATTCCAAGGAACTCAAAAGATATTCAACAAAAGTTAAAGACATGAAACAAAGCACTTCATGTCAATTATCAAATGGCCAGTGGTTACCTAGCTAATCGATCCCTGGCAGAATTCAGACCTTTGTAATGTGATAAACCAAAAGACCTTTTTCCTTCAAATGGAAGTATAAGAAAATAAAAGCCATGCACTCTCAATAAGATTTATTTCCTGCTTTCTTTCTTTGGTGTTTCATAAGTTCCCCTGCTGGCCACAGCCTGGGTCTAAGCAGTTTTATTCCTGTATAAGGGAAGTATTACTAAATCCTAAGATCTGCATAACTTGTTTGAGGAAAACCCTACTTAGTGCATGCATCTTGTACAGCACATCAAAGATCTCAGGTCTTCAAATACGCTAGGAAGGATCCTGGACTGGAAGATGCCAATTTGCACATAGGTAGACTTCCATTACTACATCACATGCCACAAAGCAAAATTCAGAGTTCATGAGAACTTCAGCTTTCCTTGTCTGCTTAAGTAGCTTTTGGGAAGTTCAAGAAAGATCAGAATACACCAGCAAAATACGTTAAAATGAGAAACAATATATTTCCCAAACTGCTGCTGGTCATCTAAAGATACAACAAGTACTTTGTAGACAGTTTTGATTGTCTACAACATGTATCTGTAACTGCAATGCAAATTGTTGAATTATTATAAATTTAGTGCTCAAAAATTCAGTTCAGTACAACATCTATTTATTTTTCCACATGCAATAAAAAATCCAGATAAAGATTTCATATTTTAAAGCCACAAGTAAGGAGAATGTGCTGAAGATTATCTCTTTGACAACCCAGCCAACGTCAAGATACCATCTTCACGCACAGAGGTCAGAGCTGGTGGCCCAGGTGCCCAAGTGCCAGTCCTGCCTTTGATGTCTCCATGTTTCCCTGAATTAGAGAGAAGCATAGAATCACACTCTATTTTATTTTCCATCAAAAAATCTGAGGAAACAGATACAGTAAGAGTATGGTAAACATCAGAATCCCTTATTGGGCACCTGCTTAAAACTTGTAAGGTAACAATTATGAAGTAACTACAGCTTAAACATTCCTTAATTTTTACCAACAAGAATCTCCTGATCATCGTTTTCAGCTTGCAACAACATTATAAAATTTCTTTGTATAACTCTCTATGTCAACAATTTTTGCACCAGAAGAAAGTGATAAGGTATGGCATATAATCTTTTAATTTCTAATTGTGTCATATTATGAACAATTTTTAAATCTCAGTATAAAATATCATCTGAACAGATAGTCTAGAGTTGGGTTTGCAAGGAAAACAAGCTAATTTTCTAAGGGATTTCTGATAATGTCAACTCTTTTAGGTAAGAGTTTTCACTGACTTGCCACGGAACCAGAATCAAGTCATTGCCACATCTTTTACTATATTTTTGCACCACTAGGTGGTCTCAGGGAAGGGATACCAGCAGGTCATGCTTTCTAATTTGCATAGATGTAGCCAGTGATTACAGTCTGTATATCAATAATTATTTACAATGTATGTAATTTCTTAAAAAGAGAAAGTGAATTACATCAGTGGGACCAGGAGCTCACTCATAATTTTGGTGATTTTAACCATCAGTATTTAGGTCTTTAGGTAGAATGCCCAACTAGCACATTTTATAGGCAGGAGCTGAGTTTTGTTTCAGGAAAATGACAGATTGTGCACAATATCTTCCTTCAGAGTCTAGTTATAACCAAGCTTAATTTAGATGATACAGGTAAAACCAAACCATCTCTTAGGCTGATCTTATTATTATTATTTACAAAATTCCAGGTATTACATTTATTTTGTAAGAGAACCTTCTACACAGGGCTAATACATTTGATATTATGGCCCTACTATAAAAATACTAGCCTTTATTTTCCTATATTTCTAGGTCAGCTGGCATTTGTGAACCTACAGACAAAAGTAAAAGCTTCATCTTCAAATAGCATCTTACAATCACTAACTTTCTCTTTTCCAAGGGAACAATCTGCCTGATCTTTTGAGTTGTCCCCATGACTGGACATTTAAAAATTCCAGTATAACTATATAATCAGTCTGGACTGAGCTTCATTAGTCAGCCCTGTGGGGCTGTGTGCCAAATTGCCTTTCAGGATGTTTTGAACATCTTAGTGCCTGTTGAAATTTTCTAAAAGTGAAAATACAGGAAGTTTCTCAAGACCTATCAATTCCATAGTCCTGCACCAGTGGCTGCAGAATATCCCGTTGTACTAGGGCACTTACAAAATCTCTTTCAGAAGTGTTTTTCAGTTTTGATCTTTGAGAGTAGATATGTGTGTATATTTTAATGTTTTTTATTTGTTTTATAAATAAAAATAGGTTTTGCTTTCTATGGAAAATGTTTTACTTTTCACTGGAGGTAGTATTCTAGTTGGGTTTTGTGTGTTCAGAAATGTTGCTATAGCATTTTGTAGGAAATTTATTTCACTTTTCCTATTCTACTGAAGCCTGAGCTTTCCATCCTAAGATCTTTCACCTTCTCACTCCCTGAGGCATTGCAACAGCTTTTCTCAAAATATTTTTCTCTTAGCCCCCTGCCGCCTAAAAATCCTAAAGTTCTTTATTAAATTAATACAGAAACCGTTTGTAGAATTACAAATCTTAGGGAAAAAAAAAAACAACCAAACAAAATAAATACACGGTGATTATATTCTCTAAAACTTCAGACACACACATATTTCTTCATTTACAACATTTATATGGACAAAATGGGATATGATATATACAGAAGAACCCTGGTACAGCATATACAATATGTGTTGTGTTTCTGGAAATTTAATTAAGTGGAAGGAAACCCTAGGTTGATGTGTAGGAGGTGTCATGTAAATCACTCTATGTGCAAAACAGCTAAGATAATTAAGCTGTTTTATTTCATGTCCAAAGCTGTAAAATGTTAAATCCTCACAACTCGCACTGAAATTAAGAATCTGATTTTAGTAACTGCTGAAATTCCCTAGCTGTTGTAATTTGTGTAACTTCTGAGGATCATCAATCCACGTGTATGCTGGCTAAAGAGTAGAATAGTATAGGGTGACACATCTCCATCATTTTAAGGAACCACCTTTTGTTTCATGAGTAAAGGCATGCTGAATCTCTGAAATCGTTGAGAGGAAATTAAACACAGCAACCATTAATCAAAGCATAGAACTCTGCCTGAAGAAAACTAGTATTTTAATAAAAAATCACAAAGCTCAAAAAAAGAGAAAAAGAAAATGTCTTCTATATTGCAGGCTGAAATCCTATATATGAGACTGCCTATGGAAATATGTTATCTGAACCTGGGAAATGCCGTATAAGGGAGAACACTTACAGAAAAGGTCATGAGTGAGCAAGCAAATAAGTGGTTGTCATGGTCTGCACTTCATCTGAAGGTACAGGTTTGGTGTTTGTTGTGTGCAGTATGGTGTTTAAGATGTGGCAGGAGCTCAGGTCTGCCTGTAGACGTCCCTGTCCTACACTGGCATCTCATTAGAGCTTTGTGGACATGTTCACCCCAATTCAACAGGCTGTGAGAAGGGCAGGGCTGGATAGTAGAGTGAGGAAATTTTTATTTCATTTCACTGCTGAAGAAATTGGAGCAGGAGATTCTTGGTGACAGAACTGGAGAAAGAGGTTTCTTTTTTGCTTAGTTCTTCTCAGAGAAGTGGAAGTGTCTTCCAGTTCCTGCACTGAAACTGTTGCTTGAACACTGAAGGACATCACCATACCAAGGCAAAGATCAGGACTGGGATTATACCCTTCTCCAGAGGTATGTTTTTTAAGAATTGAATAGGCTGTATTTGCTGAAAGCTATTTCTTTCCACAAACCACCAGTTGAGATGCAGTTTTCTGTATCTGACCACAAACATAGTATGTGTTTATTCCACAGCTGCAAGAATAAAAGGTCCTAAATTCCCTTTGGAAGTTTTTTATATTAATGTCTTTTTTTTTTTTTTTAATGCAAGACTTAATTTTATTTTTTTTTCCCTAGAATAATTCTACTATATCTACATTGCAACTGCAACTTCCCTATGTATTCTTATTTTCCTGTTTTTATGAGGAGTAAAAATTATTTTATCTGTAAAATTATCATAGGTTAACAAAGGTTGTAGAAAGAATAGCATTTGGGTACTAGTGTTTGTGTATATAGGAGAAGTAAAGGTAGTTCTGATGCCAAACTGAGGCATAGTCTTGTATTAAATATTTTAAGTAGTCATATTAGTTTCTTATACACTGGAATAGGAACTACAAAGGTAACATTCCATCAACTCAAAATGGAGCTTCAGAAAGCATGGCATTGGTATTTTCTAGATTTAATGAATAAATTATATAGATATTAAAGACCAATATTTACCATAAACTTTATGTAAAACACTGAAAAGGAGGTGGTCATAATAATTCTAATACACCTAAGAATTAATCTGATATTTGTGTTTTGAATATGAAAATGCAGAAAACAATATGGTAGCTGCTGCACAAGCATCTATACCATAATATTGTCATTCATATGAACTGCTGTACTGCAACAACACATTAAACACTATAGTTTTACAAGATTTACTTGTAAGTAAAATGATATATCTTGGTGGGGCTAAGCCTATGTATTGTCAGGAATATGACAGGTATTTTTCTCTGCATATGGTTCTGCTTCTTTCCAAGGAAATATTAAAAAGCTTCCACCAGTTGTTCATTAAGACATACTTAAGAAAGGAATTTAGCTTCTTGATTGTTTTCAAGACAACACTGGAACTGTGTCAGAAATATTTGAAATGTAGCAAGTGTATATCAAAGGATGAACTGAACTTTGATGTGGCATAATTTGCC
>VYZW01026785.1:0-20154 GCA_013401315.1 Balaeniceps rex
CTGTCCAGCCCTGCATCTTCTGGTTCTTCGAAGGCATGGGTTTTATGCGTGAACAAGTACATGATATTTCAAGCATGGCCTAATTGACAAAAGCACCTGACTGCTGCTGTTAACCAAAATGCCTTTCAGAGAAAGTACCAAAACACACAGAAAGAGGCAGTGTAAATTAACTCTTATTTACTCCCCTTCAGGATTTTTTTTTTTTAAATGAGGAGAAAAAGGCTCTAGTATGGTCTTTTCAAAGTGCAAAAACTGTAGAGTCTTTGTGGATAGCAAGACTAACAAAGAGAAAGCAGGAGAGCTGGTCATTGTTACCATTCCTTTCTCGTGTAGTCACGAACTCTGAGGAGCTAGAAAAGAGCTGTTGCCTGGTCTAAGACTATCGTAAGACTACTAGAATATCTGGAGATTTTTTTTCCTTTGACTGAGGAAAACTTGACTGAATGCTGTTGGCGAGAGACAGTTCTAGAAACACAAGGTTTTAGTTTCTCTGAAAATTTTTTCTTTCCTGCACAAGACATTGCAAGCCTAATGCCAAATTATTGTTAAATCAGGGGAAAAAAAATAATGTTTTAAATTTTTTTAAGGCAGGACTTTTTGCTCCCATTTGTAAGGAACTACAATTTCTTTTGTCTTTTGGTTCCTGAATTCTCTTTACAATACTCAAAAGTGACAGCTATCTCCATGTAAGTGTTTCACAGTTTGCTCTGCATCAGAGAACATGGACATAAATCCATTGCAGGAAAATACAGTTTTATTTCTGAAGCACGTAAACTTCATTACATCAGTCCAATGAAATACAATTTTAATTTTTGTCTTATTTGTATGTTCATAGCTCATAGACAGTTTAAATTACTTCTAGGCTCTAAAAGGTAGGGAAGGAAACAAGCACTTCATTTGCAGCTAATGTATCCATAGGCTTCTCTGTTCATCTTCATGAGAAAACAACCAAGTTCACTTTGGCAAAGGAAAGATCTTTTAACATAATGCCAAAAAAGTAAATAACCTGAAATATCAGTGTCACTACTCTTATTTTAGTAGTTCTCTTTTCTGATTAAATAGCATTTCCTGGTTTGCCCTAAAAACTGTAATCTCCAAAGGACAAAGTCATAGCAACAAACTCATTCACACTGTTTCTGCAGGTGTCTGAAAAGGTGGTAAACCTATGTCTTGTATGTAAGAACAGCACCCATGGTTGTTGGGATCCTGTGCTTTTGTGACCTTTATATCTTGTTTAGAATTTCTCTAGGCATTCAAGCCCTGAAACATGTCAGTTATATATTACTGCAGTTGTACAGCAGGATGAATTTTCTTCTTTCACTGCCACAGCCTAGGTGCATGTTGCTTAGGCTAGTGGGTATTCACACTAGACATAAATAATTTTGACAGTCAGGAGAAGAACACACTAAATATACAAGTTCCACAGATCAGCAATCAATCTTATCTGACGGACTAACCCCAGAAACAGTTTTAAAAAACATTTTTTCCTTTTGATCATCTAGACAAGTTCTGTGACAGACACTTTTCAGTCTCCCCTTTAAAACAGGATCTAACAGTTTCCAGCATAAATAATGTATTTACTTACCTGCCTAAATTTCTAACTAAATTAAGCACAGTGGGATTGAAAGAGAAAAATCTACTATTCAACAGGTGTAATTTGCAGAGAGGGCATACAAGGGATTTGGCAACTGAGATGAAGAAATTCTAGCAGTTCCACTTCTTTCAAAAACACATACTGAAATGGTACTATACAGATTTCCAGGCATTCCTGATATAATCAAAAAATCATTAACTTCCTCTGTTTTCTTTTCACCTCCAGAAGCTACACAAATAGGAATAATCACTTTAATTGACCATGTTTCCTCTTCCCTCTCTAACCTCAGCGGAGACATTGATACCTTGGACTATTTCATCTTTCCAAGACACTTTTCTTACTATCTACATTCTCTTTTTATCCCTTAAATTTATTTTACATCCCTTTTATTCACATAACACTGTCTGTAAATTTTCTTAATCCCAAGTCAACATTGTTTCTGCTCAAATCCTTGGCCAAACCATCATTTTTTCTATCACTGAATATCATGCTTCTTTTGCATGTGGCCTCTTCCTTCATTTTTGAAGGCTGGTACAGTACGTTCTCATGTGAATTAATAGATACAACCTTTACAACACTTTCTCTCCAGATTTCAAAACTCTTCTGTTCAAATAAGCATTCACTTAATTTCCTGAAGTGCTTCAGGTATGCATATCAATCAATCCAAGAAACTCTCTGTCTGTTCCTCCACAACATCCATTGACTTATCACAGTTACATTTCTGCTTTTTGCACTGCATAAACACAACCAGTTCTCATTGGAGACTTTCTCTTTGGTAATGTATGACATGCTACATCATCTTTCTGTATCTGTGCTTGATTTGTTGCCTGTCTCACTCCATGTTTCAGGTGACGCATGCTGCCTGCCTTACCTGCAGCTTTTTTAAGTAAATACATTTTAGAAAACCCATAAACCAAATTAACAAAAACTTTAAGAAACATAACAGAATTCTACTTTTCCCCCTTGAATATTCTTTAAAATATTCTGCACTCAGTTTGCATTAAATGTAACCACATGAAAACTAGTGCCATGCATACACAAATGAAGCGTATTCATCCAGAATAAGATGTTAAGAAGATGCAGTTTTAATGAGTAACTTTCTAGAAAGCTTCTTAAGATTTCATTTTTACAGACCATTCACAGGTTACCTTGAAATAACAGAAAATTCTGTTTAATGACTAAATACTGACTATATTTTTCAATATAAGAAAATGTAAACTCTACCAGGCCTAGAAATTGTAGTTATAGAAAATGTCTCTATTAGGCCTAAACATAGAACGATATAGAAACTGATTTTATATGGATTGCAAAAGGTACAAATTATATTTTGGATTTCAATGTAATTATGATTAGCATATTATGTATGTCATAATATCATAACTTCATTTATACAAATATTACTTAGAGTCATGCCTTAAGCTTCACACCTTTCTATCAAAAAGACTATGAAATATTTAGGATTGTTTTTCTTGTAAGGGAATTCACACCATGTGAATTCACTGGAATGAGCAATTGCAATTCTTTCTTTAGTTAACTCACCTACCACTTTAATCTTGTAGGCAAAGTATACTACAGAAGGCACCAAAAGATACAGAAGGACAGAGAAGCATTCAAGTGTGTTAATTGTCAAGAGAATTTTACTGGGATCAGGAGGAAAAATTCTAACAAACACATCATCACATACATGTACAAAACTGTTGAAATTCTATATCTTATTACATTAATGGTGTGATTCTTCTCTCCATTCCTGCTGATAGGCAGCGGAGTTTTATCTCTAGCTAACCCTAATCAGAGAAATCACACAATCTCTAACCACCCAAAAGGAACCCTTCAGCTGTTGACTGATTTATCACAACTACAAGCTGGCGCAGCATACAACCGTACCTCAGCTAGTGATTGCTTATTAAAAATCACATTCTAGTGACTAACATTTTAATATATACCATATAATTGTTTTGTGGTTTAACCCCAGCCGGCAACCAAGCACCAAGCAACTGCTCGCTCACCCTCCCCCGCCAACATTGGGATGCGGGAGAGAATCAGAAGCGTAAAAGTAAGAAAACGCGTGGGTTGAGATAAGACCAGTTTAATAACCGGATAATAATAATAATAATTAATAATAATAATAAATGGTGAAAAGGAAAACAACAAGAAGAGGAACAAAACCCAGGGGAAAAAAACAAGTGATGCAACCGCTCACCACCCACGGACCAATGCCCAGCCCGTCCCCGAGCACCGATAGCTGCCCCCCAGACAACTCCCCCCAGTTTATATACCGAGCAAGACGTCACATGGTATGGAATACGCCTTTGGTCAGTTTGCATCAACTATCTTGTGCCCCCTCCCAGTTTCTTGTGCGCCTGGCAGAGCATGGAAAGCTGAAAAAGTCCTTGACTAGTGTAATCACTACTTAACAACAACTAAAACATCAGTGTGTTATCAAGGTTATTCTCAAACTAAATAAAACACAGCACTATGCCAGCTACTAGGAAGAAAATTAACTCTATCCCAGCTGAAACCAGGGCAAATTGCTAGAAAACATATCTTATATTAACATCCTTATCATATTTTTATTTTCTGTATAATTTTGGAAAGAATATAATACGCAACAAGGCAGTATTGCCTGTGTGTACAGAAAGTGATGGAAGTATCCACCATTGCAAGAGTATCCCGTTGGAATACTACTTCCATTTCAAAGGTGAGATCTGAAACAGTGTTCTCATTTGGTACTCATTTTGATTGATAGTATTTCTTCCTTCAGCCAGGAGGATATACTATCAAAAATACTGTATTTTTTTTTTTTTTTTTTTTTTTTGTCTTTTGTGGCTATAGTACTGGACTGAAATTGAAAATGTCAGTTTGCTTTCTAGCCCTGAGGTATGATCACTTTTAATCTTTATATGCTTTCACACCCCTTATCCAAAAAAAGGGTATTATAATAACTCACAAAGTTATAATCTGCAATTGATCTTCAATGACTACAAGATGGATGTTATTTGGAGAAGACTATAATAAATGTATTTCACAAAAAAAAAAAAAAGGAATAAAATCATCCTTATTTTTGAAAGAATGAGAACCACTGGCTTAAGTAAAAACAGGACTGACATCTTGATTTTCTTTCCAGTGATTGACAGGGAGTAATATTTTTGCATCTAGAGGCTTTCAGCATGACTGGAAATCAGAGATAAATAAGTAAGCAAATATGGACTATCAAATAGAAAACTTCTTAGGAAATTGAGCGAGAATGTGATCTGTACTGATTGCAGACAGCTACAAGCATTATATTAAAAAAAACCAGGTATTAAACTAGTATTCATTTAGCACAGAACAAAACCCACCCATCTTGCTGAATCCCAATGAAAATATCTGGAAAATAGACAGCATTCCTGTGCTGTTATTGCTTTTTTGGATGCAGGCTAGTATGAATTTTCCCAAGCCAAAACCGGAAAATAAAATGAAAAACAAGAATGTTAGCACAGACCTTGGCTTTATGTTAAATATTACAGGATGCTGAAGTGAATATTGCCTTGAGCTAGCTAAGTGTTAAAGTATTCTACAGAGATCTAACTACTAACACAATGAAAATCTATTGACAAGTGCCTTGAACTAGTTAAGTATTTAAGTATTCTACAGAGGTCTAATGCATTACAGACTAAAAATCTATTTCTATGTGGTAATTATAGCCAATTTTTGTGAGATTTCTCTAATCAATATTTATAGTAATTCACTTGAAAATATAAAAAAAAAAAAAAAAAAAAAAAAAAAAAAGAAGCAACCAAAGAGAACTTTGTCCTGTGCATGATTTGATTTGGTATTTTACAGTCACTATAAAAATACATACATGCATATCTATCACCAAAGCAAGATACTTTGCTGATAGGCTTAGAACCTGTGGGCTAGAAAAGAGAGTACCTCCTGGTTTCATATAATTATCCTCTTGCCACAAGATGGCACCAAAAGATTAACAATATCTGCATTCCTAAGGTTCCTATCTGAAAAAATGAACAAACTTTTCAGGGAATTGCACAAGAAATGTCATCAACATTTGACTTTTGATTCGGTTATCAAGTTATGAATATCATTCTGCTTACTCTGACGAACTGCTGAAATGCTGAGACTTACCATAGAGTTAATGAATATGGAGAAAAAAAAAAGTTTTACGGAAGTTTAAGTTTCCTACAAATTGCAAAGAACAAGCAGTGAACATTTAGAATGATATATTTCCTTTTTAGAACAGGGAAGTAAGCATATGCAGATGTATGAATAAAACTAAGCAGACACGAGAAAAAATAACTCCAACCCCATCAACAATTTATAGTCTCCCAAAAGGAAATTTTATCAAAGTAAAGTTCAACTACTTATACATTAAGAATTTTCCTTTTATTCGACTCAATTTTACCTCTTAATTGCAATTAAAGATAAAAGTTGATCTCAAATATAGTGAACTCTTAAAAAAGCTGCATATTATATAATGTGAGAAATACTGAAGAAACAATATTTCTAGCTTATAGGATAACTCATTGTCAAATAAATATTTTTCTATTTCCACAGCAAAACCTCATCCTTCACAGAGAACAGTATGATATCATAAGAACAGGTCAGGGTGAAATAACTGCATAAAACCAAACCAAACCAAAACCCCAGAGCCTTGTGGGGGAGGAAAAATTTCTAGTCATAATTACTTCACTGGCAATTATTTCATGTTGTATGTTTCATTTATCTATTAAAAAAAAACAAGCAAAACTACTATTAAAAAGGTGCTCACAGCCTTCAGCCAGAAAGAAACCAAGCATCTCAAAATATAAAACTATCAATTCACCAGCAAATGTCTTCAAGTCACTATAATTGTTTCCTTGAAAGAAAAAAGACCCTGAACAATGCCAAGATTATAAAAGAATTATTTTTGTCAGTATTATCCTGATCTTCATTGCCAATATTTTTGATTCTACAGAAACATGTTAAGATACCTTCAAACATTGTTTTCTCTACATCACTTCATTTTAGCTCATATATTTTAAAGCACTAATGGATTACCTTTGAGAAGTCAGTGCTTGATTACACATTAGAATCATTGAAATGAATTCTGTTTACTTAAATAGAATTTAATTTATTCCTTTCAAATATTCTTTTTCTTTTTTGCAGTCATCATGCCATTATGATGCCACATTTTTTCATGTTATTATCCCAACAACCAATAGTCCAGTTTTAATCCACTATAACGATAACAAAATAGTTTCTAAACTAGTCCAGAACTCCATTTTTCTAGTGCTGAAGTATCATGATTTTACTTCTGTGCCCTTTTTTAGTGAAAGGAAAGATTTTAATATGCACAGCTAGAAAAGGACTCCAACCAGCATACCCAGAGTAACAAGGAACCAGTCACACTGCTAAAATGACCCCATAGTCACGTACACCTGTAAGACAAGACTGTCTGGGTGCTTTTCCAGAGATTGAGCTGGAACCATTTAACTGGGAGCTGTGGGATTGATCGACCTAGGCTGTTTTTATCCCATTAAACCTGACTTTCACAGGCTGTCCAAGTGGCAAAAACATTATAGATTCCTAAATTCTCTTGAAGATTTATGCTCATCAAAACTTTAATGGGATTATTACTATAATACACTATGTCTTCGTTCATCATTCTTTTCTAATTCTCATTATTCTGACCTCAAATAAAAAGCTAGAGGAAACCAAGCCACCATTAGGATATATTTGGAAATAGTACATGTGTTTCAGAGTGGGTTCAGATGCCTTGCCTTGCCAAGGATAGGAAGAAGAAGAAATGTATTATTTTGTCTTAATTTTCCATTCTGTATAAATATTCCACACACACTTAAATTTTAAAAAAGAGATCAGTTTCTTCTGATCATCAGGATGATTAAGGACTGTCTAAATAATATAAATAAATAAAAAAGTAATACATTTCCACCTTAAGAAAGATTTTCTCAAATTCATTAGTCAAATCAGGGTTCTACTTCATCTGAAACTACTTAAGAAGAGAAATTTGAAGGAATTATATAAGCAAGGGAAAAAAGTATATATTTTATAAAAGAATAATGTTACAGAGGAAAATCCATCTATCTGTATCTGTACATCTGCCATTCAGATGTAAATACCAGAAAAAAGTAGATCTAGTAACACACAACACGTAAGTTCTTAATCACAAACTGTCAATAAAATGCCCCCAATTATTAAGCCATGGAGAGACCAAAGGTACCTAATATGCCTGGGGCTTCGTTCACCCATTTTAATCAAGATGTCAGCTTCAGTGATATCTTGACCATGAGCGCCATACTCTTACTCAAGGGAAAGAGCATATCTCAGCATGTTAATGACAGAAAAATTTCATCCAACAGAGGGAAAAAAATCACACTTGGATCTAATATGCTGAAGCAGATCTTAAACTATCTTTCATGTCATAATAAATGTCTCACTTCCCTAATCTTAGAAATTTTTTCATATAGCTGCAAAATGACTGGGTATACCCCAGTAACTCATTCATGAATTGAGGTCTACACTCTTACTTAGCATTTAATACAGGACTATTTTGATTAAAGACTGCTGATTAAATGGCTGAATGCTGTTGATCTCTGCTGAAACTTCCCTTATTCTATGGCAGTGATTTTATAGATTCTGATGGGGTTTTGTTTTAAACTATGTATTTAACTGTAATTCACTACGAGATGACCCAAGAGTTAGTTAGCAAGATTAACTGGGTTTGTTTCAATTTTTTAGCAGAAAGTCATGAGGGCAGGCTAGTAGCTCTACACAGCTTACTTTGCAGGATCAAGATTATAATGAAAGAAAAAAAATAATATACGACAGTACTAACATGTAAAAGTCCTTCCCCTATTAAATGAAATAAAAAAGAAATTAGAAGTCATCTATAATGATAATGAAAATATGATCTATAGGTTGATGTAAAGTTTTTGTGAAAAGTTATTTACATAATTTGTTATTAAAATTTATTCTTACAGGTGGAAAGAAAATAAGAGCTGAAATATTGTCATTCTCCTACTTCAATTCATCATGTTTTGGGATCTTTTGTTTTAAACATATTGTGCTTTTTTTTTTCTTTGCATTCTTTTTATTTTTCTTGGGTTTTCTTTTGTAATTATTTCTAACAACTGACAGTCTGCTATTGAAAATCCAGGGCATCTTCTGAGTAACCTCAACATTAAAAAAAAAAACCACCCCACATTATTTTAAGAATTAAATCTTATTCACCTAATTAGCACATGTACACCTCTACTGAATTTATTACTTAGAATCTTCATGAAGTAGAGAAATCAATGACATTTAAGTCTACTTTTAACTGATTTGCTGATGACACACAGATAAAATGGATCTATAGGTCTTCAAGGAGTCTTCTTATGTACATAAAACAGAGAGGGACCCACACAGAAACTTCTAGATTCACACTTTGTCTGATATGTTTAGGTTCAGATATTTCTCTAACAAAGAATGAAACATGAAAACATGGTTATAAGTGCAGGTATTTACTAAAACAGAGAAAACAACCTGAGGATTGAAAGAAGCCATTTTTTTTAATTTCAAATTAAGTATAGTAATACTACTCACAGTTTTCAGTCAAGACTACAAGAAGGTTAGGTACATATTTCTCCCCTTTTTCTCTCTGCCAAGGTGTATAAAGATATATGGAGAAAAGATGACAGTCCTTCCCTTAAAAAATAGGAACTTGTAGAGAAACCACACTACAGTCCCTATTCATAATTGAAGCCCATATACCTGTCAAGGCCATATCTGACAGCATTTTAAGGTATAGTGAGGGACAGTATTGTTAAAAAACATTACGAGAATGATAACCATATAAAGAAAAAAAGTATTATAATATGCTTATTAAACCATGTGGACAGAGTCAGGAAAGTCTCCGTGTCGTGAGAGAGGAAAGGGTCTCTTTTTTTCCCATCTGTCCTCACCTTTTTTCAAAAGTGTATCCAGATCCCTTTTTAGAAGACTTCACCTGTGGTAGCAGTACCAGTACAAAGACCTTTGAAGGGTTACAGGAGCCTTGGTGCTGGAGATTCCACTGCCCCAGGGCAGGGGACAGAGGCAAAGATCCTAACACCGTATACACAGCAACATTACTGATATTGACTGAGTCTTGCACCTCGGGTATTATGTGCATTTATGGTCCCAGTTCCACTCACCATAGAAAAGGCATCAGGAAAATGGCAGGTGACTATTTGTAAGAAAAAGGAATTTATATGTTTAAGGGATAATTTTTCTTAGAAATCTTAGAAGCAGGATAAACTTGACCATCCTCCCTCTGTTCTGAATATTACCTCTAAATAATTACAAATACTTTGGGTTCCTATCTCTTTTCTCAACCTCATTTAAAAACTCAAAGACTTTGTCCATGTTTTTTGCCTTATGTGTAAGATATGAAACATATTCAAGAAAATCTACATACAAAACTCTCTTGATTCCAGTGGAAGTAAAAATCAGCTGTACACTCGTGATACTTAGAGGAACCAGTGACAATGTACAGCATCTAAGTTTCCTAGACACTGGCATATCTCTGTTTTATTTGTGCTTACTATTAGGATAGCATAACAATTAACAATATAATCTTGTCATTCATTAAACAGGTGTAAATATCATGTGAAGTACTGAAGTGTGGTATACACAAGCACACAGTAACAGTTCAGTTATACATATTTTTATTTTATGTTAATTTGGGGGAAAAAATTGCCAGTCATGTTGAGCCTTGCTCATAGTGCTGTAAATTACATTGGTACCTATTCTTTATGTCTTAAAAATCTGGATATTATAGCATTGCAGAGTTTATGAGGATTGCATTCATTTTTAAGGATCATGATCTGATCGGGCTAAGTGATGGTATGTCATGTTCTTTATGCTGTAATGCAAAGCACTGAAATAGGATAATACAATAAACCCAATCTGTAATGTATCAGGTGATAGAATATTAACAGTAAGATCATAAAATATACATATAGATACATATATATATATCACATAATATACAGTTCTTCATAAGAAAATATTTTTGAGAAGTTTTTTATTTTTATAAAACAGAAGAACACAGTTATAGCTTTTGAGCAACAGAATTCTGGAAACATCTTCTTTCAATTCATTTTTTGAATCATAACCTTTACATAAACACATATACACATGCTCTCCTCTTTACATGATTTCCTACTGTTTGAAATATGATCCAAATTTCACTTTGAGTTACAATTAAGAGATGCGATAATAAAGTTACAAATATGAATAAAGCATTTTGTTAAGAATTATGTGCATGTGGGAACGATATTAAAAAGAACACCTGCCATGTTGCTTTTCATTATATCCAGCTAACTTCTGAAGTCTTTGTATTCCCCTGATGTAGCCTGTTGGTACAGACATAGTACTACACAATTCCAACCAGCAGACTTGAGTTTATATCCCAGATCAGATGCCCTGTGACAGTACAAGCTGGGGAGTACCTCTGAGATACTGCTAGACATGCTTTTTTATCAAAAAAGTATGACCTTTATGTCCTTGCTGGACATGCTTTTTTATCAAAAAAGTGATAAACATTATCTATTTCATGTAAGTTAGTAGAGGCAAGAAATGGTAGTGAGAGCTTACAGAAAAAGTGAAGTAATAAAAAGCTGATACAAATTAAGAGAGAATTTGTACAGTATTCTGCTTGCTAGAATACAATCCCTGTACAAGACAAAGGTTTACCCTGTTTTGCCTCTACTGTAGACACACACGCTCTTGAGGTAACTGGCTCTGATGTTTGATAATCAGGAAGACTGCATGTACAAAGAAATGTGTATAATGCTTCAGCTGGCAGGTTTTTGGCAGATCCTCCACATACTAAAAATTAGACTGATAAGCCAGTAAACAGAAAGTATAAGCTCAACAGCTCTTTGGTTGGGTAGTGTTTTGGCTTCCCACCAGATGAAAACAGAACAAATTAAAAAACAGTGCTCAGGTCTAGTTGATTTTTTTCTGTGCGTAGTAATACAGCCTGATAACTGTAACACACTCAGCTCCCCGGGGATGAGGATTATTTTCTATTGCTCTATTGTAGAGCTGCTAACCCACAGAAACAGGCAAGTTAGGGAAGTCGCCATGCTAAGGACTCAAAGCTAAAAAGCTGTAAATCCAGGGAGGGAAAAGCAAGCAACATTCAACACAGGAGTTCCTCTTGGCCTGAAGAGAGATTTGGAGAACATTTAGTTCAAGACAGAATTCAGAATACCATTGTTTCTTCATTGTTTCTTGCTTTCAAGTTTTTCCAGAAGTTGTTTTTTTCAAAAAGTAAGTGTTCACATTAGTAGATTTGAGGGTGCAAGATGTGCAGTGTGTGTTGTATAGTCAACCAAAGTTTCACTGAACTGTACCTTTAGTTTGCATGAGCTTTCATTGATAGTTGCATACCATTCAGAGCAATTGAAAATGTGCTATGGCTTGGCGTTCTTATGTGCAGTGAAGTCACCCTTCATAACATTTTACTTTGGCATACTTAAACTGCTCATAAGAAAAGACATTTTATTTCTGAATTTCAGTTTTCCTCCTTTATAATAAATGATACATCAATTAATATGTTATTAAAAAGCCCACAACAAATAAAATGGTAATGCAGAAAATATATTTATGTGGTTCAATTAAGGCATTCACAAAATGTTTCTTAAACCCTTATATTCTGCCTATTTACTTGCCCAAATAATCAGAGTTTTCCTTCTGTTTCTGTCTATCATGTAATATCAAAGAATTAACTGTCCAGCAGATTTTTTCAAATCTATGAACAAGGACATATTGTGAAGTCCAATTAAGATGTCTTTGTGTTTACAAACTTGGTTTCAAATGATTATAAAGAACGAATTAAAAATAATATTATTATAACAGTCAAAAACCTCACTCCATTGCTACCATTCAACAATATTTCAATCTTAATTTGACCCCCTGCACTAGTGCTTCACCCTAGTGGTGTGATAAGGTATAAAATTATACTAATTCGAGGACAGTGTGTTATCACCTGCAACCTGGCTGTTAGTATGGTTAACACACATAGAAACTAAGTCACCTGCACAGAATTATCCAGATGAGACAGGCTCTGTTTCAGTCACTTGTTTCCTTGGCAAATCTCATTGAGATCAGGAAATTACTTTCTCAGAATCTGAGGTAGATATTATTTTCAAATTAACCTTTTCTGCCTTTTACATTTAATTATTTAACAAGGAAAAAATAACATATTAGCTTAAATTCATATACTGGTGTGCATGTATGGGTGTGTATCTTATTAATATCTCTACATTTAATTAATGATGAGCTCGTTTGCTTTGACACATAACATTTTTATGCATTTTTCAGCTACAGCTAGGCACAGAAAAGAACAGTAACCACAGTGTCTACTGTGAGCACATCTCAGTATTTCATCAGTTTCTTCACAGATCCTTTGTCTATTGAGAACATGCAAGTACGAAGTTTTAGTATATCTACACTCATTTACTCTAATACAAAGCCAACAAGACCATTTAACAATATATGAATTCCTATGTACAGTTCCTTTAAGATGTATTTTGCTATTTTCTTTTCCATGAACTGTTACAAAGCATTATAAATATAAACTTTTGGCAAAGCAAGCAACCAAGACATATTTTCCAACGCTACCCAAAGTAACAAAAAAATCAAATCATCATCATCAGTTTCAAGTTTAAATATCTGTATTACAATCAACACTCTTCAGACATTACAAAGTTCCTATTTAAGCGCACAAAATCATCTTGACACCACACAAAGAAAACATGGACATAAAGCTAAACTAAAATTAAAAGACACTGCTACAGAAATGACGTCTTCATCCATACTTTTATTTAACAAAGTATACAAAAATATGAGAAGACTCCCTCAGGCACAAACTAGATTACCAGTTTATAATCCAAGAAGTATTCCTCTCCTGATGTAAACCCATATTGACTCTAAAAGCTGTTTTTCAACTCTTGAGAAAGACAGCTTGTCATTTCTACTTGCCTTTCCCAGTTCCCTAAGTTCATTCTTTCATCCTCTCCTCTAAAATAGCACACACTACTATTACATTCAAAAAGTAGCCAATTAATATAAAAGTTTGAGTAACTGGAAAATCTCAATATATGTTTGTACCAGATGCATAATATTCCTAGTAAATGGCATATTTAAAAAGGATTTAGAGATTCAGAAGCATGTTCCAGTCTCCCATTCCCTGCTTTCCCCTTACAGTAATATCACCATGTAAATTTAAAGCCTATTAGCTGAAAAAAAAAAGTCACATAATTTTTTACAAACCTGCTTCCTCACACTGTGCACATACTCACACTCATATATGCATACACACATGCATACACAACAAGTTGTGTAATTCAAAAAATACCTTAAAAGCAATGGGTGTGCAGTTGGGGTAATACAGAGGCTTTTACTGCAATGAAAGATGAAGATTATAGGCAACAGCAGCATTTGTGTGGAAGCAACAGAGATGATAGGTCAGTTTTAAAATGCTGGTTGCTATTTGTCACTGTTTGCATGTGCAGATGCATTCTCTTAAGCTGAAGGACTGTTAGATTTTTACGGCTGCAACTAGTATCATGTACAGTATTAGCCTATTGTAAATTTCTAATGCAGCTGACAATGCCATCAATAGTTAGTAGTTGGGAACATGGATTTAGACTTGCGTTGTGCTGCATTAATTTAACACCACATCAAATATGGATTTTATTGCAGCAGTGACAATAAATGCTCACACAGGTGCAGACTAAATTTTTCCTCCCTCCACCTTTTCCCTTCTCCCCCCCCCGCCTTTACTGAAATATCAAACCTGGCAATATTTTCCCCATTTGTGTGTATATAGCTCTGTACAGATATTTGAAATATTGCCTGTACCCACCCTGCTATCCCTCTCCACAGGGATTTCCTTCATAAGAAGCATTTGCTCTGAGTGTGTATAATTATTCTGAAATTCGATTCAGGGCAGAATGAATAGCAGTGAAAACTGTGACGGACTTGCACTGGTACACAGAAAGTGAGGGCACATATGTGTGTGTTTCATGCTATGTTCATAACAGTTACACTATGAAACATTGTGCTTTTTTCAATTGAAGTAGTATTGTTCCCCCCCATTGAATTTGCAAGAACTGAATACAGATGGAAACTGCTGCTCATAAGATAGCCTGCTTACTAGGAGGAAAAAAAATTATAAAATGCTTAGTGTTTCAATCTTGAATAAATATGATATCGATTTACTTTGAGGAGGGAATACACAGCAGTTATTTCTTACCCCTTGTCTCATTACTCCTGAAGCATATTTATAAAATGTAAAAAGTTGTATATAATAGAACAATTCTATGCATTGCATTAAACACCATACTGTTCATGCTATAATAATGATAATAACAACAACTACAAAGAGCTTAAGGAAATAAAGATAAGAAAGGCTCCTACCTTTTATCCTGCTTCTGAGAAAGTGAAGTAGTGTCCACCCCAACCAAACTGAAAAACGAGCTATTAGAGTCCTTTTTTTGTTTGTTTCCTCCTGTTATTTTCTAAGACTGATCGTACTTGGATCTAACTCAGGCTTTTTCTCCCAGCATCACTTAACTCTGGACAGCCGGGAACCAAAGCTAAGGGGGAGCTCTCCCTCTGACTGGCTTTCATTCAGAGCTCCTAATTAAAAAAAAAAAAAAAAAAGAAGACACACCATCACCGCCACACACACACAACATGCACAGACACGCACACACGCACACACTCACTCTCCCTCCGAGGACGAGCGCGGGAGGGAGAGGCGCTGCTGATGGAGCCGCAGCACTTACCCTGGGAAAGGTTGGAGACTAGGGAAGTGCAGGCTTTTCCAAGCACACAGTGATTTGCAAGTGAATGCTGTGGGAGGGTACAGCAAACGGAGAGCTTTTTTGTTAAAGCCTGTAGCCCTCCCTTCGCTGACAGAATGGTTCTCTGTTTTTGAAGTCTAAGGTAATCAGCCTCATTTGCTTAGCTTGTAATAATAAATACTGAAAACACCACCACTTTTTGTGGTGTATTTTTCTTGGTTAAGTATGACCACTTTCCTATACCACCAGTGATCTTACAGCAATGTTTATAAAATTTATATGTATATATATTTAAAAAAAAAATAGCATGGTACCAAGTTAAATTACAACCTCAGAGGGCTCAGATGAAACCACAGAGAGTAGTTATTTTCTTCATTGAACTGCTTATGCTATTAGATTAGAAACATTTTTCCTCATGCTTCACCAGTTTTATGATTAATATAAAACAAGACAGGTTCATATACTATTAGGTATTTTCACATTTCTAGAGGTTATCCGAAAAATATGTCAGCATCACTACTAATGCCCCATTAATATTTTTTCCCCCAGTTGATACTTGCGATGCCTGTTTTTATTTTATTTCAGTCACTGTATTTGGACTTTACATTTTGCAGTGTGTTCCTTTTCATCAAGTTAATCTGTGTTGGTTTCATGTTTCTAATACAGCAAATTGGGTTTAGCACAATCCTCCTTGGATCATATCAAGTCCAATCCTTTCATTGTGATACTGTAGAGGGTTATGTGTACATTAGTTAGGAGACATTTAACAAATAGTCACATAAGATTAAACCAATGGATGTCAGTATTGCTCTATCTAAAAAGTGTCATAAGGGACTTTCTCTGGTTGTAAAAAAGTCTTCATAAAAAAAAAAGAAAAAAGCCAAATTCTCTTAAAACAGGAGCTGAAAAATGTTGTATTTGGGAGTGAGGGGGTAAGTAACAATGAAAACTATTTCATTATTAGAAATTCCAATACAGGAGTAGATAGATCACTGGCTGTTGTTGGGCTGCTTAGTGGTAAGTATTCTTGTTCTCAGCTGCCAACTATCAGTCAAAAAGACAAATAAAAAAGGCAAGATCCTTATCGTGCCTAGTATCACTTTGTAATGTAATGAACTGCTGTCATTTCCCCAGATCTGTAACCATCAGTAGGAAGAAATGACCCACCACATAAGTACAACCTTTTGGCAGATGAGCAAATCAGCATTTCAGTAACATACTATACTAGCATGTGAACACATCATCTGGAGATAGAAAGAAGCAAAGCAGCTAAATGCCAGGGGGTGAGGCAGGGGGAATCTCTTTTTACTATGGTATATGAAATTATTTGGTTTTGACAAATTTTTCTACCATGATAGATTTTTAATATTTCAAGTTTGTTGGCTTTGGCTGTACTTGGGCACATAAATACACAGTGCAACACATAACACATCTGTAAAAAAAATTCCATTGCTTTCCTTCTCCCTTTCCCATTGTTGTATCAATAGAAAAATTAGAATTGCCTCATGTCCATCTGCTCCTCGTTTCCAAAGACCTTCATTCTCAGTCCTTTCACAGGAAAGGAGGAGACTGCAGAATCTAACTCAAGCTTCCTAATCTCTGTCACCATTTGATGTTACTGTATGTAAGGATACATTCACAGTTCCCAGTGATCCATGTGGAACTGACAACATTGAGACATCTGTGCTGTCTTCCAAATTTACCCATTTATTTCTGCAAAACTGGAAGCATAAGATTCTCTTATTTTGGGCAAAGCCTCTCATTGATCTGAAGGTAAAGTTCATGGAACTTTCATTTCTGGCTGAACCAACTGTGCTTCTGCCTCCTATAATACTAGATCTAGGCTTGGACCCTATAGTAGAAAGCTAAAGATTGTCTTAGAATAGAAGTTGCGCTTTCAATTTGGTAACACAGACAAATTAAATTATAATGAAAGGAGACACAAATATGTGGAAATGTACATACATGGCTGGGAAGTAGCTCTTTAAAGCTGGACTGTTTTTTGGATGATGAACAAAATATTGAATGTTGAAAATTAAATTAAAAGCTTCAGTTCTTTTTAACATTTTGTCTTCTGTTATTTAAGTTGCAACCGTGAAGTGGGAAATAAATGACAATGTGTATATATATACAAAAGTTTATTCTACACATGCACACACATACACACACATACAAATTCTGAAGTCAAAGAAAATAAATGATCTAGTGAAATTATTCAGGAACAAGATCTTCAGAGTCACTGAATGTGTGCTTACTCCCTTTTCTGCAGAGTATTTTGGTATATTTCTGCTAGGGTTTTATTCAGCTAGAATGAACCAGTCTTATCCTAGAGATATGTTAATTTATTCAGGCATAGTTACTGCAAGTCACTCTTGCACCCTTAAATTGGACTAACTTTGGGAGTTAAGGTTTAACTCTAGCAAAGTCATATTTTGTCACTAACTCCTGTTTCTGTTGGTATGGTCAACTATTTAAAAGCCAGTATTTGTTTATACTGATAGCATATAGATATCTAAGACAAACCAGTCATTCAACCATATAGTTATTCATACACATGACAGTAACTTTAAAACAGGGTGGCATCATAACCTATTTTTAACACTGCCTAATACTTCCCATTAGAAGAGACATTTTATAGTTACTTATAAATTTACCAAACAAATTATTTAGGATTAGATTTTCTATGCTGATGGTCTGCCTCAGGCAGAAATCATTTAAAAATGTTTCAGCCAAAATGATACCGAGATTTTAGAGAACAAGGAAAAATTATACAGCTGGAATTTTCTCACAGGAGTAAAACAACCTTCATGCTTTGAAGGCAGAATGTGAAACTCCACAGGGCAGAGCTGGCCTTTGAGTCAGAGAAGCTTACCAATGGGGACAGATTAGGTCAAGGAGCATTAAAATAAAGGAAGAGTGGTAAGAACAGAAGGAGTGGAGGCTGGAGGATGTGTTCTTCTTGGCCAGCAAAGGAAAAAAGACATATTTCTGATAAAGAAGCGAGAATGAAGAAACAGTGGCAGAATAGGGGTAAAGACATAAATTCATGGACACTGAAAAAGGAAACCTGGGGTAAAAAAAAAAAAAAGAAAAAGAAAAAATAAAAAAAAAAGGAAGCACACAAGATAAAAAGTCAGAAAGAGTGATACAGACCTCACCAGGAACTGTGGGGTTGCTTTTTGCCATCTCTGTCTTCAAGGTAGGCAGCTTTACCCTCTGAAATGATAGGTCTAGTATGATACCTACTCAGACTACAACGGAGATGCTTTCCTTGCTTTTCATTTCTGGTTACAAATTTGGCAGAGATCCCAGAAGCCAACAGTTGCATTTGTAGGAAGACGACAAGATGTAAGAAGGATGAGAAAGAAAAAAATCTGGAATTAGACCCCATTTTCCTAAGTATCACTATTAGCAAATATCTGTCAAACCTACTGGAATTCTCTCTGCTCAGTGTAGGCCCACATGAAGTAAGAGAGCACATTAGTAGCTTCATGAGCTCATGAAATAGTGATCAATGTGGTGTTTTTAAAGACTCCAAACCTAGCAATGAGCTGTATGAAACCTGATGATCCCATTTCTCCTTGTTTATATTCCATGTTTGATATATTTTTAACCTCTGTAAAATTGTACACAGAAACCTAACAATAAAACCCAGGTACTCCAAAATTAACAAAGGCCAGAATTGTTTATCTATGTATAATGCAAACTAAAAAAAAAAACAAAACATAGTGCATATATGAAAAGAAGCCAATTTATTACACTTGTCTCTTAATTACTTTCCATCTTCCTTAATACGCTCCCAAAAGTACCCTTCCTCATTGCACAAGATGGACTAGTCTACGGGTAAGTCACAGCATGGCAATAGTTGTCTAGAAAAGATTGTCTTTTGTGGTGTAGAAGCCAGAAAATTTGTAGTGAATGAAGCTGAATGGAGGGGAAAATAGAAGTTTTCACAATGAAAACGTGAACTAGACGGTATCTAATACTCTGCTACCTACATCTGTATGATGCTGAGCATGTCACTTGAACCAGATTTCCTTCATGGGTGTTTTCCTGTTATGTCCTATTATTTCTGTTTCTGACTGAAGAGCTGTGTCTGGTATAAAGAGGTGCTGAACACTCACAGTTTCAGCACACATGCTACAATAAGAGAAAAATTTGTAAAAATGAAGTCTGGTGCTCTGTGTCTTGTCACTAAGTCAGCTTGTACTTCTGACCATGGTCTCTCTCTATGCCTCAAATTCTATTTTGTGGAAAAGGATAAACATCATATTCCCAAGTCAGACACTTACTGAGAGGATAAGCTAATGTTTGGAAAACTTTCTGCTATTATAATATTAAGCACTACAGAAGTCCTTAAGAAGGTTATACAAAAGCAGAATTTGAAAAGTGTGCCTCAACAAAGCCAACAAAACTACATTGAATAATGACATTGAAGCAGAATTATTGTTAATTAAGGAAATATATGCCTTCAATACAATAATATAGCAAAATATCATGATTCTTATGCACCACAATATGTTAGCTGCAGGAAAAGCAGATAATTTTAGCATTTCCTAATTTTTGCAAACTTGAATCTGAAATCTTAGTAGTGTTCTTTTGCAATGACTGCAAGCACATCAGTATTTGAAATTTTTATTATTTATTCATTAAGTGACCATGAATGTACTAGGTACATAGGTACAAAGTCTAGTTGGAGGCCAGAGCTAGTGGTATATCCCA